>OMNN01101338.1:0-19763 GCA_900302755.1 Chromis chromis
GTTTTATTTCACCAATAGGATGCATGTCAAAAGACAATCAGACATCATGCCAGATATGTTATTGATGAATTTGGACTATTTTTGGACTTCATCATGCTCCCAACTTTGTGGGAACAGTTTGGGGATGGCCCCTTCCTGTTCCAACATGGCTGCCACCAGAGCACAAAGCAGGTCAATAAAGACATGGATGAGCCAGTTTGGTGTGGAGGAACTTGACTGGCCTGCACAGAGTCCTGACCTCAACCCAATAGAACACCTTTGGGATGAATTAGAGCGGAGACTGAGAGCCAGGCCTTCTGGTCCAACATCAGTGCCTGACCTCACAAATGCACTTCTGGAAGAATGGTCAAAGATTCCCATAAACACTCCTAAACCTTGTGGAAAGCCTTCCCAGAAGAGTTGAGGCTGTTATAGCTGCAAAGGGTGGGCCAACTCCATATTAAACCCTACGGATTAAGAATGGGATGTCATTAAAGTTCATGTGTGTGTAAAGACAGAGGGGCCAATACTTTTGACAATATAGTGTATGTGCATCAAAATCTATTTCTTAATGTGTTACACTCATCTAGATGAGTGTAACCTGGGGACCGAAAGATCCAAACGTCAATGCTGATGTTTTGGTGATGAGTGAGCAGCCTACAACATAAAGAATATTGGATCTTTTCTGTGTAGTGGATTACATATCTGTATTCATCACACAGAAGCAGGACTGACATGTTTTTCTCCTAAAGCTTATGATTTGAGAGAGAGGGGCTGTGTAATTTGCGAGGACAGCATAGTGACCACTGCATTAATTATTTAAATGTCACGACATGGCAATAGGATTGTTCAGGATCTAAAGTAAATAATGTTCCGTGTTTTTCTAAATGTCACATTAGAGAGCTGTTTTTCACGGATTCATTTTTCGAGTGTAATAGTAAAATTATTTTTAGTAGCCCCACAGAGGTCTGAGCTCCATCAAATCTTTGGAGATGTTTTTATCAAAAGCAAAAGTAAATATTTTCCAGTCATGTCAGGAGGATCATTGCAGTTAGTGTAACATTTTGCCACTTGCAATCATGTTCACACACATTTGTAGTTGTGGCTTCTGCACATGGATCCATATAATCATTAACAACATTAAATTACCTGACCTGTATGCCTCAAACATGTTAGTGAAAACAAGCTCACCCACAAGATGTCTTTATTTTAATATGAGACACACATTACTTCAGGACTGAGGCAAACCTCTATCTGCCCCACACCAGCAAAGCTCAACACAAACTGAATTACCTGCAATTGTCTCTGAGCTGACATATGGGCTCAGAACCACATGTTGTGTAGTGAAGACAAAAGCTCGGGACACAGGATAGTACCAGTGCACACAATGGCAAGAGGTAATAAGGAAGTGATAAACATAAATAAAAACATAATGATACCTTCAGATGCTCCAACCAAAAGCATCATTCATGCTTTCAGAGGATTATCATTTGTGTTGCCTGCTGCTCATACTAACCGAATGGCATAGGGGACAGCATACCTCTCTGAAACTAAGCATACTTTAACACACACTTGGTCCAGCATAGTTATCTTCATTAATTATTTAAACCTCCAGACAAGACACTGGGATTTAAAGATAACCAACCTTGTGCAATTTAATATAAATATTAATTTATCTCAAAAGGTCTGTTTAATGTTATTCCTCCCAGGTGGATAAATTAGGACTGACATTTTGCATGTAGACATGGATTGGACTTTTAAGACATAAAAGGGTCTATTCAAATATGCACAAGGAGAGCAACTACTGAGTTTAAATGAATAAATGAGTCCTTATGTAACCAGTGGAACCAACATTCATGCAGCTGCAGCACCAATCTTGCTCATTTCACCTTCAACAGCATATTGGCTGTGACATAAATTAATATCTGGTGTCTTGTATTTGTTTTCTAGCTTGGAAGTTCAGGTACTTAATGACAAAAACAACTTTTTCTTTTCTCTCTCTGCCTCACTTCAACCAATTCAGCCAGCTGCTGTTATTATTTTTGTTTATTTCTTTGTTTTTGTTTCCTATTGAAGCTTGAACCGACTCCACCTGCTGATTCTGTATTCCAATTATGAATATTGCATTCAGCCTTGCCTCCAAGCTGAGCCCAGTTGCGCTCAGTTTCACTATGGTTTGCAGCCAGGCACAAAAAGTTTGCTTGTAACTCTCACTTGTGTTTGGAGATTTTGCTTGCATTTGCATCTGCTCTCTGTTTCAGGATTATACAGCCCAGTATCTTCCACTGTAAAGGGCAGGGTAACTAACCAATGACATGAAATCTGCTTTAACGCTTTAATTCTGTGAGGCAGAATGAGGGAGTCCCAGTCCTGATCTGAGTCCTTTAATATCGGGCATCAGCTATGTCCAATATTCTTCAAAAAGATTACCGTACATTGATTTTCTCCACATCAGAGAAATAATGGATTTGTTACTATCAGAGCTTTGCAAACCCGGATGACAGAACAGAGTAAATCACTGATGGGACCAAATAGTTTTTCTTATTCACACATTTTAATTTTTACTCTTTTATGTAGTGAAAATGCCTGGACGACATTAAGTCGAGCAGTGCAGCAACACTGGTAGGCTGAGATGAAAAACAGAGTAGAGTTCAGTAAAGACAGGATCAGATTTTGTTTAACTTTATTTTAGTTAATACTGGCCCATTAAAACATGCCATATTGGCCTGATACTGATCTTTAGGATCAGCTTGAGGGATCTCTTTTTGTCAGTGTTTTATATGCAGGAGAGTTAAGAAATTTAAAATTATGACAAAACTTCCAGACAAGTGGCATTGCACAAACTTCCTTCTAAGACTCGTCAGTAACAAGACACTATTGCAGAACTTTACAAACAAAAGATTTTCGGAGTATAATTGAAGCAACTTTATTTTGAATCAAGCAGAGACGACACATACACTTCCAAACATCATTGTGTGAAATGAACCCAGATACGTCCTCACTGAATTTAGAAACCTGTACTGTTTCATTAAATCATTTCGCATCAAGAATTAGAAATATTATCTTAAATGTGTAACAGTAGATCCTGGTCTTGTGTTGAGAAACATAAAACAATGCATATTCCAGGGCCTGTGTGGCCACTGAACTTGAAGGCAAACACACACTGGTGTTCAACACATCTGATACTCTTATCCAATACAAAGCAGCAAGCTGTAACACTGAATATAGTACATATTTCTTAAGCCCTAAGTAAAACGTGCAAACATAACAAATCCCAGTTTAACCTGTGATCTCCAGAATGTAAAAACATTTTATCAACAGGTATGGCTTGTGTGTCAAATGTTTGAAATTATTCACGGGAAAAAAAAAACTTCTTTCCTGGAGGTGACAATTTTCTCGGTGTGAAATTAAAGCCTGTCAAAGGTGCAGCTATAAAGTGAAATTCAAACTGTTCAATAAGGTTATGAAAAATGGATAAACACAGAGGAAATGGGGGTTGTAAGTGGTTTCAATGGTGATGTCTTAACCCCGCAGCTGCAAAGTCATAACTACTTTGCATATTATTATTGACTTGAGCCCATGATAATATCATTTCTCCATATGTGCATTCATGAGCATGCAGACACAGATGCCAAAAAAACTCACACATACACAAATACAAAGACACACATGCTTATATATGTGCACCCACACACCAGGACTTATTATGAAATTTCACAGCTCGTCTGTGTGGAAATTTTTTCTGATTAAATTTCATTTACTGCAACTGGGGTTTCATCACCCAATAAGAGGCAGAGAAGCTGAAGCGCTGATACATGCTTGGTTCCACCAGGCACCAGGAGAATATCAAAGCATGCCACCTATCCTCTTTTTGCGCTTTCCCTCCATCTTTAACTTCTTGCCTCGCTTCACCCGTCCCCTTCACACATCCTCTAACCTCACCCCCGACCTTCCCTGATCGCTCCTTTCTCTCAGCCCTTTTATTCCCTGAAAATCTCTTCCTCTCGTCTTTGCTCCTCTTGTTCACAACCTTCACACAGCGTAGCAGTCTCACGCAAGACACACTGCTTGGCCAAGCAGAATGGCAACAGCCCAGAGAGGAGACAACAACATCCTCGACAGTCTACAATGACAGAACATTCCCTGGCCATCAGGCTCCTATGGGCTATAGAGCACTTTTGCAAGAGATGCATAACAGGCAGTGCATCTGTGTGCTTCCACAAAGAACTACACATCAACACATATGGTTTTTGCACTACAAATGTTCTGAAGTATATAACTTCTTTGGAGAATAAACTTAATTCTTGAGAAGTAGGACTGCAGCTAACAACGATTATGATTAAGGCCTTAATCTGACAATTACTTTCATAATTAATTAATTAAGCATTTGGTTTACAAATGTCAGAAAATATTGACAAAGGTCAACCCTAATGTCCTAAAGCACAAATGACATAATGAAACTGTTTGTTTTGTTTAACTAAATGTTTATAAAACCACAGATACTTAGTTTACTATTCCTCAACACACAAAAAGAATACTCCCACTTTAAAATGTAGAACCAAAGAATATGCGGCATTTTTGTAACAAAAACATAAATCACTCATCAAGAAAGTTGTTTTTTACTTCAGCTGACTAACTGATTAAGCAATGATGCATCAGATGCAAAGCATTGTCTAAATTCCCCCCAAAAATGTGAGAATATGCAGCTTCTGTCTTCATTTTATCATTAACATTTGGGTTTTGGTGAACTGATTAGACAAAAACATGCAGTGTGAAGACATTGTTACATGCTCTGTAAAATTTGCGATGTATTTATTTATTTTTTAAATAGTCTTCATTTTATGGTCACTGGTTCCCAATCAACAAGAGGACAGGTCTAGATCTAACATGAGACTACTAGAAGGGTAGACACCAAGAAAAGACAAAGACAATCGGGAAGTAAAGTAATAGTATTACATATTTTAAGTATTTTGTTTATTTTTCTGTCTGTCTGTTTTTTTTTTGTTTTTTTGGGGGGGGGTGTTCCCATTTTTATTGATAGAGATAGACAGGGTGAAAGGGGGTATAGAGGAGAGTAACATACAGCAAAGGGTCTTGAGCCAGACTCGAACTCATGACCATTGCTCGCGACCTGCGCCCACATGGCAATGCCTTAACTCAGCGAGCTATACGGCAGCCAGGTCTGTGTCTGTTTTAAATGAACTGACATTGAAGCCAAGCTCTGTATTGCGGACGACACAAAACGAGAACAGGAGCAGTCCAGCCCCACAAACTGCACCTTTTCCAAAGCAGTCAGTTTAGATTGTGATCAAATAATCTGATGCAGCTATGGCTTAGTGGTAAATGAATCTCCTTGATGTGACAACACATCAATCTGCCAGTAATTAGTAGTGCTGTGACAGAATAATGAAAACAACCATTAGTTGCAGGCCTATATGTTTATCTCTATCATTCGTCTAGGTATCACAAAAATGTAAATGATTGGCAGGACTTAATACAGCAAAGTTAAAAAAAACAAAAACTAATTTGATGAAAACAACATTAAAATTGACTGAAAGCTTTCATCTGTGACCTTTAAAATGTCTACGAGCCGGCTGCGATCAATATTCCTGCTCACGTACTGCATTTGTGTTTAAAAACATCAGTTTTATCAACCCCTTTGTTTGAGTGACCACAAACACACAGTAAATTCACTGACTGGTCTGAGCACAGCTGCCCACCTACAAACAGTGTGGAGTTACTCATATCGATAGCCAGCCAAAAGCACAAATTTTCAAGCTGTTTGGGTAACACTGGTCGATGGCCATGTGCCTGTCTGGAAGCTGATCTTGACCACAGCTTGGAAACATGAGGCAGCAGAACATACACAAGCTGATAAACACACACACACACACACACAACAGAAAAAAACAACAGTCCCATACTGAGCTGTCGAAAACATAGATTGATAGTTCAATATTTTTCCTTGCAGTTCTTTCACAGTCTTGTCTAAGCTTTAACACAGCAGTTCCATGCTGTTTCCTAACACTTGTTTGTTGTTTCTTTCTGTCCAAGGAATGTTTACTGGTCATGAAGCCTTTTTTTGCAGAGATGACCTGCTTTCTAAAAGGTTTCACACAGTCATACCTAGGAAATTTTCCAATGCTACAGTATAGTGTTAAGTGCTTCTGCAACTTTATCAGTTGTTACTAATCAAGGTGAGAAGAAGGTTTGTGTACTTTACCTGCATAAATCATTTGTGTTCATAAAAGGATGTGAACATATCAAACACTCAATATGTTCACTGGCCACCATGAATATAGAAGTGAAAATGAAAGCTTAGACTGGGTTTTGGTTACTTTAAGCTCCTATCTTAGATTAGAGGGTCCTGGTGCCGCATGTATCAGCTTCTTATGCAATAATAGCTTTTATTCAATTCATCCCTGCATAGTAGGTTGACGTGAGCACAAAACAGAACTAGATAAATTCACCAGAAGAGTGGGAGAAGCATTATCATTAATGATTTCTAAAAATACCCTCCATTAGTTTGACTAAAGAGTCATAAAATAGCAAGCAGTCTTGCTGAAGTATTGTCTGAAGCAAGTGTGCACTGGGCAGGAACTTCCTACTTCCCCACAGTTCTCAACATTGAAGACCTGATCAGGGAGTGAATGCACATGTATATAAGCCGAGCAGCCACAACATAAAAACCGCTGACCAGTGAAGTGAATAACATCATGATTATCTTGTTCCAGCGGTACCTGTCAGGGGGTAGAATATATTAGGCAGCAAGTGAACAGCCAGTTCCTGAAGCTGATGTCAGAAGAAGGAAAAATGGGCAAGGGTAAGGATCTGAAAGACTATGACTAGAGCCAAATAGTGATGGCTAAATGACTGGGTCAGAGCATCTCCAAAACGCCAGGTCAGGGCAACAGGTGAACCAGTGACAGTGTCATGGGCTCAAGGCTTATTGATGCGCATGGGAAGTACAGGCTAGACCATCTGGGCTGATTCCACAGAGACAATAATGTGTTGCAAACTGCTGAACAACAAAATGCCGGCTATGGTTGATAGGTGTCAGAACACACAATGAATCACAGCTCGCTGCGTATGGGGCTGCATTGTCACAGACCACTCAGAGTGTCCATGCTCACCCCTGTCCACCACCAAAAGCATCTACAATGGGATTGTGAGTATCAGAACTGGACCATGGAGCAATGGCAGAGAATGGCCTGGTCTTTTAGCTGCAGAACACCACACTGCAACAATTGTTCAGGAGTGTTTTGAAGAACATACTAAATAGTTAAAGGTGTTGACTTGGCCTCCGAATTCCCCAGATCTCACAACAATCGCACATCTGTGGGATGTGCTGGAAAAACAAGTCAGATCATGGAGGCCTCAGCTCACAACTTACTGGACTTACAGTAACTGCTGCTAACGCCTTGGTGCCTGATACCACAGGACACTTTCAGAGATGTTGTGGGGTCAATGCTTCATCGGATCAGAAGGGGACCTGCACAATATTAGGCAGATGTTGTTTTTTTCTTTTTATCTATTTTTGGGGAGTTTTTCCCATTTTTATTGATAGAGAGAGACAGGGTGAAAGGGGGTATAGAGGAGAGTGACATGCAGCAAAGGGTCTTGAGCTGGACTCAAACTCATGACCGCTGCTGGCGACCTGCGCCCACATGGTAACGCCTTAACTCAGCGAGCTATATGGCGGCCCAGACAGATGGTTTTAATGTTGTGGCAGATCAGTGTACACACCAAGCTGATAGTCTTTACACTGCCCTTTATCTTACTTTAAGATATGAGTCTGGCATTCAGACTGTGAATGGTTTTGTCTAAAACAAACAAGACTAAGTATCAGAAAGGGTTTTATTGGCATTTCAGCACAAGTAATTGATTCTCTTGCGCTTCTCCATTTGTACTTTAGCCTAAAATCCCAAGGCATTTTAAAGCCCCCCGATTTGCATTTTTCTCTTTCAGAGCAATGTAAGGGCACATATATCTGAGCCCTATTGTCCACCACACTAAAAGCTCTCCTATATAACATGAAGATGCTGTTTCTGTGTTAAAAGTCTGAGCATTAAAGTAATTGGAGGTTACACTATTTTCTCAGGGAAACTGTGGAAAGCAAAAAGTAGTTGCTAAGCAACTGCTCATGCCAATTCATTGACTTATATTGTCTAACTACAATATGACGTTGAAGTATTTACATTAAGAATATGTTATAAGAAAATGTAAAAAAAAAATAATCTTGGACATTTTCTTTGGGCACACAACCTGCAAAAAACTAACAAAACCAATTATTGAGATCAATAATAGAAATCAATTTTATAAACAGAAGGAAAATAAAACCCCAAACAATAAAAGAATACAGAGATGCACTAGACACAGGATATTTCATATCATTCATGTTTAAGAACTCAGTGGAATTTTTCAAAATAGGTATGCCCAAATATCGTACGCTAAGCACATTATTTCATAACTCTATATTCAGTGCACTGTAGTTGGTAGAAACAGCAAACAGAAGTACTACATTTATGCCTGGAAATTTATGAAAATAAAATGTTGACTTAACACCTTACAAGCAGAACACAACTATCAGCCCAGCCAAACAACAGCTACTCATAACAAATATTTTGAATCTGTTGTTAGCTTATCAGAAACTGTTATTTATAACAAAGTTGCTTTTGTTCTATCAGTGCCAAAGTAGCAATTCTATCAATGCTATTCTACCTTTAAGTATCCACTACCCACAGTGACAAGTGATAGTTTTTCATTTAATACATCCAAATATCAATGTATCCTTTGCTGAATGTGACTCTTTGCTATACAGCCACTCCCTCTTGCAATTTGCTTTTCATCCTGGGACCCACCAATCATATTTCATCGACTGACATTTTGAAGACCCCTATAGAGTAGTTAAGTGACAGTACTCTAACCCACGCATGCGCCACACGCCAACAGACACATGCACACACACACCAGCCTGACATAAGACAGAGTGATTAGAGGGAAGATGGACAGAGTGAGAATGATGAGGAGAAAAAATATTAATCATTGAATTTGAAATGTTTTGCCACCACCTGTCAGCTTAATGTTTGTCAGGGTTTGGAGGACATGATAAGACAGGTAGGGTCATGAAGAAGGCATACTGCCTCATTACATATGACACACATACTGGAGGTGGGCAGGTAACAGCACACACTCAAAATTAGAAACACTACCTTATCTGGGGCACAGATGAATATATGTTACGTTCCAGACTCTCACACACACAAACCTGTGTAGTTACAACATATTGAACGCATCGTGTTGTATAAAATGAATCCCCCTGATACAAAGACCTATACAAATTGGTTAACGAATCTCTTAGAGCCATTGTCGACAATAGATACCCCATAGTCCTTGACCACAAAACCGTGTTGTCAACGTATGACATTTTGCAGGCAACAATTATAAAAACACTGACAAAGGACTGTGCAAAACATGCTCATAATATCATGAACAAATGAGGCAATCTATCAACAATCAATTTATTGGCACACAGAAGCAAAGAATGATCCTGTCGTTCATGAAGAGTGAGAATCAACCCCATGGAGTTCAATGAGTACGTGTCATGTTTTGATGGTTGTTATCTATCTAGTTTAATCTGTGTTGAGATCAAAAATCCAGTTGATGAAACAGTGTCATGTTTACGGTCCAAGATGTGTCAGATTATGACATGTTAACATTCGATACACTGACTGCCTTCCCCAAGACAGTCTCACTCTTCAAGCATGAAAGCAGCATGACTGGAGCTATTTTGTTGTACCGTGTCATGCACCCTCCAGGAGTAACCAAAGGCAGGTTTCCTCCATGAATACAATAATGCTATCTGTTTAGTAGCCATCTTTTCCAATTATGCAAGTGTGGAGTTTGGCCATCCGACCAAAAGAAGTGCAAATTGCCGAAAAACACAATACTTCTCCAAACATGCCTTTGTTATGAAAGCCTGTACATGGTATCTTCTTGCTTATTGTGCACAGCTTTTGGCTGCAGGCTGCAGCTGCATTTTCCAACTACTAAATGCTTTGCCAGTGAAGACAGGCCTTTATTGTGGGAACTCTGAAACTGGAGAAGAAGAACAGAGACATAGAAAGCAATCAATAAGAGCCAAGGGAGCAAGATTGCTCTGTTTCTTTGTGGTAGCACGCATAAATGTACATGTGTGCTGCTGCCTCAGAAAGAGTGTAAGCTGTATTGTGGCCCCTTGCCCTGTCTTTGATCTGTCCCTTCCTAAGAGATTTCTGACAAACAGGCCCAAGCCTTCTAGCTAATGCAGGGCTGGCTAAGCCAAGTTGAGCTGCGTGGGTGCCACCTACACACTGCAGCTTTCTTTCTCTACTTCTTTCAGCCTCGCTTCCACACCTCCTCACAGCTCCCAACACTAAGTGATCACCCTCATCTCGGGATATGTCACCATCCATGCTTTGCCTGAGTATTGGGTTCCTGCTATGGTAAGGAGAAGGATTGAATGTTGATTCTTTTATCTGAGCCTGAATTAGTTTCCCAGGACACAGAAGATCCAGCGATCTCAAATATCCATTGCTAAGGGGGCGTCATTTTAACCGACCCAACAGAGCTGATTTAGGATCAGGTTAAGCTGCATTTTAAAAATGTTCAATCAAGTTTAAGTATTTTATTTTATACATGCGTTTGTGCAAGGCAGTGCAGTAAGTGATTTTTATTTAAGGAGATTTCTTAATATTATTTTCTGGCAGCTGGATGTCCTGCTTAAATTACTTATTATTAGCACTACTATTAGTAGTAATACCTGTCTAGAGCTAAATTAGAACCTACAATCTAGAAGTCGTTGATATCCTTGCTTTTCATGTAACAGCTTGTTTAGATCAAAACTACTTTTTCATTATTTTGGTGTATGACTAAATACCTGCAAAGTAATAGAATTCCCATCAGTGTTGTGTTCAAAGCAAATTAACACATATCAAGCATGCTAACCTGCTGACATCAGATTTAGCTCAAAGCACTGCTATGCCTATAGCATTACAGATCTCCTAACAATGTACATTGTGAAAATATCACCTTTGATCTTTTCAATGATTGGGTTAATTCAAACTTGGTCCTATTTAAATGCTATCAGTTGCCACACATGGTTCTTGTCTTTTAAACCTCAGAGCTTCGAATAAGTGTCAAAGCATACTGGAGGTCATGTACCAGCTTGACATAACCCCAAATAACATCAAATTGCTAATTAAAACAAGGCAAGTGACATTTACTTGAATTAAGTCAAACAGTTGTGCATAGTCAGCACTCTGTAATTCAATCCATACTCAAAACAGGTCAGACTAGAATAATGAGGAGCAAAATAGGGAGTGGTGCACTGGGTCAAGAATAATAGTGTTTGTAGTTTGAGGGAAATATAAAATATAAAATTAGGTGTTCTTCAAGGATAGGAAGTGGTCAGTAAAGGTGGAAAAATAATGGCTGTCCCACTTTTTACTAATGGAAGTCCTTAGTATTGGTCAGCAGTCCAAAGAGTATCCGCAGCACTCTCATTAAAAGATAGAAATCCTTTATGAATACACAGACAAACAACTATGGTAACCCACTGACATAAGGTGTGATGTGAACAGGGGTTGCATTTAAAATTCATTAAGAAGTCATGAGACACAAGTCAGACAAAATACCAATTCTTGACAAAATACACGCATTAATATTTATTATATTTACTGTATACCCAAAAGAAAAAGAAACATGCATATGCAATTCATCAGACTACAGTCTAGGTCTAAATTTTAAATTATTTTACTTATTTAGAAATAGCGTTTTCGTAGTGTAAATGGTTGTGGATTCAAGGGTTGGTTAAAAACGTCGCTAGTCAGGGGGTGATTTTTTTATGGCGTGACCTTGCTGATGATCAAATTGCCAAGCAGATGTCTCCCCAAGGTGCTTTAACATCCAGGTCCCATGAAACCAAAAGCAGATGCTGGCGTGGGTTCTTTTTTTGAGGCAGCAGGCAGGCACGAACGAGCGGTCACTTTGTAATGAACGATCACAGTGTGGGCTGGATAACCTTCAGATATTATTCTGGAGCTTGCCACACACAGTATTTGGCAACATGTGATAAATGATATCTAATGACTTCATCACGCTGAAAGAGCGTTAATGGGAATTTTTTTTTATCAAGCTTGTCAGTCAACCCTCAGAAGTCATTCAGCGAAATGAGAAGCTAATTGGCACAGACTCCAGAATGCAGACTGGTGGACAAGTCTGGTACAAACAGACTGCAAGATGAGGATTATACCAGTAAGTCCTTAGAGCTGAAAACTGTGACAATGCTTCAGTTAATCTTACTTTAATATTTTGCCGGAATCAGATGAATGCGAGACAGATTAAGCTTTATTCAATACAAGGCATATGCAAATGAAAGGATGTATGACTTTACTAGATTTAGTCAAAAAAAGAAACTTTTTGCTGCTGCAATATGACTGGTAACTCCAATCCCATTAGTGAAGTTGATTCCTCACTTATGCACTGTGAGCCTTTTGTATGTTCAAGTAATGTGTCTATACTGTAATCAGACCAAAGAGACGACTAGGCAGGGTGAAAGGAAGAGAACATACTAAAACATGACTGTGAGACCGAGGGTTGAAGTTTGTTGTGCTCTACATTTTAATTGAGAACAAGTTAAGCTGCTGATTTAATCTCTCTGTCCCCTGTCTGCAATGAGAGGTAGCCATGTGTGAAAAGCTTGTATCTGCACCATAACCCAACTCTGTTTCTTTGTAGATAGTGTTTACTAAGATAGGATTTGTGCCCCTGTGTGTGTGTCAGTGTGCCCATATATCTGTCTGTTTTCTCTCCTATTCCCAAACTCTCTAGGGGGTGAACTTGCCTCGTCTGCCAGCGCCTTTTCCCCTTGAGGTACTGTAAAGTAGCATTGTAGCGTAGGAGGCGCCAAGGGAATTCACAGCAGCTGCAGCCCCTTTATTAGATATCACTCTGCAGAAAAAAACTGAGGAGTAACTTGACATAACAGTTCCCTACAAGACACTTTCTTTTGTCTGAAGAACAAAGCCATTTTTTCATGAATGTTACTGTACTGGTGAATAGATGGTATTATATTCTCTTTGGGACTTTGTATATTATGTCACATAGAAAAGACCAGCAAGAAGAACATGAGTTCATGTTGCTGTTGCTGTGGTTTCTGTGAAAAAATAAACTGGCATCAGTGTGTGTGGGCTGGGGCCCTATGTGATAGATTTTATTGTCATTAACAATATCAACTTTTGGTCATTAAAATCCAATTCATCATTATGAACAGACCAGCTCATTCATGCCAAAAGTCTTGGCATTTTGTATTAAATTTATCAGTTATTTTGACAAAATCATTTGCTGTGCCAGGAAATGGACAGAGAGCAAGAATAATGAGATCTCAACCTCTAGGCCAGCTGGCCTGTCCGACTGCCCCGAGTGTCATTCAGCTCCTAAAACAGCCACTAAAGGTTCATGTGACTGTGTGTGTGTGTGTGTGTGTGTGTGTGTGTGTGTGTGTGTGTGTGTGTGTGTGTGTGTGTGTGTGTGTGTGTGTGTGTGTGTGTGTGTGTGTGTGTGTGTGAGAGTGAGAGAGAGAGAGATAGAAGAGAATAGCAGAGAAAAACAGCTGTGTGTTTCTCAAAATACATCTGTGCAATTGTGTGTGTTAGAATGGAAAATGATCAATTTAAGCAAAGGTTTGCACAGAGGAGGGAGACCAGACCCAATCTTGGCTCAGTTACAGATTGAGTCAATATGAAAATCATTGAGCTGCTGGGAAAAGGCTACCCTGTGAACATTTTTTCATCCCACTGAAAAAAAATGCAGCTGCGGCACTTTATCAGGCCTTCTTTTCACCAGGATTCAACACATTCAGAACACACTTTAACCAAAGGCAGGGACTAGTGGTGGCAAAGCCTTCATCACTTTTTAATAACAGCCATAATAACTTTGTGAATAGGCATGAATATAAAACATGTGCTCTTCTCAAACACCATGAGAAAGGCAATATTCCACCATTTCAATACCAAGCACAATAACTCGAGACAAGGTTGGCTGAAATAAAATTCAGCACAATTCAGTCGCTTAAATGTGACTGTGCAAATGTCAGCAGCTTTTCAAGGAAACATAAAATTCCTGTGAAGAGAGGAATAAGGCACTGTGGTACATCACAGTTTGGTTAGATTTTGCAGATTGATTTCATTCTTTCATGGTTTTTCACCCCCCCCTTAAGCTCAGCTTTGTACAGAATGCTGAAGTATTTCCCCAAAACCTCCACATATCAAAACAAAGATCTAATTTCTGGGTGTGAAAGCCTCTCCATAAATGAGGTGTGTACTATAGGCTACACTCATTATTGAAGACAGGCATCTTGAACGTCCCATGGGGTAGCACTGCACAAAGAGGTGAGAGAATCATGCTTCTAGTGATCTTGCCATCTGTTACACTGAGATTGATTTCTGCAGCATCTGGCTGAATGCTTGTCTACATTTCAATGACCTGCATCATTCCCTGCCTCTCTGCCTTGGACTCTCTCACACATATACACACAGCCTGGTGTGTTGGGACCAGTGTTGGGGTATTTACTCATAAAGAAAATAGTCTATTACACATTATTTTTATTTTAAAAAATGTTTTAAAAAAAAGCAGTGCACTTGATTCATTATTTACTCCCAATACAAAGTAAGTCATTACATTGCTTATTACATTGCTTTTGCATTATGCTAAAACATCAACTGAGATGCATTTTCATGTAACTGTCAGTTACAACACAATGTTAAACCTAAAATAAGAATAAGAATAAATTAACCTTTATTAATCCCCTTGGGGAAATTCATTTTCTGCATTTTACCCATCCTACTATAGCTACATAGCAGGAGCAGTGGGCTGCCGCGGTGCAGCGCTGGGGGAGCAGTCAGGGGTCAGTGGCCGCAGTGGGGTTCAATCCTCTGACCTTCTGATCAGCAGTCAGGGGCTTAACCTGTTGCACCACCACTGCCCAAATATATCCCATGTATTAGCAGAAATCCCTCTTCTAATAAGGTGGACATACACAGGATCTTTCTTTAATGCCCTTTAATAAAATCTTCCGACAAAGCCTTGATTTAGGAAAAGTAATGCCTCACATTACTGTCTCAGACAAATGATTATAGTAATGCGTTACTGGTACAACCAGCATGCACTGACCTATCAATAAACTAATTAATCACACATCAAATAAGTGTCACAATTATGAATTCAGCAACGGCAATGAAATGGGATTCAATCTGATCGATGAGCCAGCCTACTGATGAAGAGAAATGCAGAGCAAAATGGTTTAACAAGCTCATATTTCCACGGCTTCTTACAGAGTTCAAAGACAGCAACACTGACCATAAAATTACATAACCGCACACCACACACAGCATGCAACTTAATCCAAGTGCTCTGAAATATTATATTGCTCAGCAAATAGCAACCGTTTCTGTGATAGTGATTTTTTTTTGGCCATATTCCAGATACATGTCCAAACTTTACGCATATACTACTACACAAGTTGACCCTGAGGACTTCAAGTGTATAAATATGACAAACTGTACCCTATCTGAAATATGAGGCAGTATTATGTTCACTGCATATACTTTTAATTAAATGAATTACATCTAAATTCGTGACACAACTTATGACATGAACAGTACAATTGAAAACTGTATATTTCACCTTATTATGTAACAGAATATATATGAGCGCTGCTGTGAATATTGAATGTATGATTTAATTGCAATCCACTTTCTTCAACAAGAAACTATTTATGAGATTTATCAAGATTCAAATACTGCATGCAATTTGGATTAAAAATGTGACTTTCAGATAGCATGTTATAGAGTTTCTAGGTTATTGTAAATCTTAGGAGCTTAAAAAAACACAAGTGCAAATTCAAAGTTGTACCATGACTCTCTTTATAACACCATGACTAAATATGTCTACAGAAGTTACAGTCTGTTATTCCTGATAATGTGTGCAGCATATGGAAGTTATAGTGATCTCCTTCAACACAACCGTTCAATGAAAAGCTTCTCTTTTTTTAAAAAAAACATATAATCACAGAATCAAGAAATTAAGCAGTTTTACCAATGTCTGGGCAGTAAACATATATAACTCTCTGAAAAATTCCTGTTGTGACAACCAAACCCCCTCTCTGCATAGATACATCAATGTACTGCATTCCTTCCAAGCTTTGGCCACATGGGAGATTGGTTGAATGCTGATCTGAGGGAGCAGGGATGTGCTGTGTGGGATACCGAGTTCCACACTGTTCAGGGGTGTCCAATTGAAGTCCTACTTCAAACGCAATGTTACCACATTATGTGGGAGTGTTTGCACATGTACTCCTCTGCATGTAGAGCTATTTATTTGTTTGGTACGTTTTCCAGTCCATCTCATGTGAGGGAATACAAGAGTTCAAGAAAAACACTGACTCCTTTCAAAGTTGGGATTTGATGAAGGGAAGAGAGGTAGCTCGAAGTGGTAAACAATCCTTGACCTGACATTATCTTGAAGAAGAGCCTGCAATCAGCCCTGAGCCTCTGAAAAGAGAGTGATAGGGATGGTGTGGCTAGTGGTACAGGCTATTTCAGAATGGAGTGCACTGGAAAAATCTAAAACAACACACACACACACACACACACTCATATTCAATACACTCGTACTGCTATTAAAGCAGAACAAGCTCCTATTTGAACACAGTGTTCCTCACCTGCCAATCAGTCTACTGTAAAAGCCCATAGTAGCAAACAGTTGGCTTGCTAGCTATTTAAGCATCTTGATTTATTTCACGTTGGAGTTTCTGTATATTAAAGAAATGGGTCCTCCAGAGAGTGAAACCTCAACATTTATTTTGTGATAGTTTTAACTGAGGACACGAAAGGCCAGCTTCTGGCAGACAGCAAATGATAGGGGTGCCAGGGACCTGAAGGGGAGCATGATGAAGAGAGGCAACAACAATTTAGTGAAACATGCAAATTGTGAAAACCTGCACATCCTTCAATTTGTCAATATATTCCATTTACTTGCAAAGGCAAACAAGTTATGAAACAACTTTGAAGGCCAGACCTCTCCAAAAATCACAAAAATACACCCATTCAGTTGAGTTTTACAGCAATCACTTTAAAGTAGCACTATGTAACTTTTGCTGAGCAGTGGCAACCGTGGCCTTTGTGGCCACAAGTGGTAATTACATGATTCTTGTGCCATAAATTCTGCTGGGCTTCAAGTCAGAGCAGCAAAATCTACAGGGTACTGGAATACAGCTTATCAACTGCTCATGCAACAAGCTCATAATCATCTCAATATGAACCAGCAATTTCTGTTTGTCCACAGCAAAGTTTAGTTTACACGTTGTCAGTTTAACTTACACCATTCACTCTCCTACTGGTAGGATATCGAATCTTTCCCACGAACAGCAATGAAAGAAAAATTTAATTCCACACCAAACTGCCACTACAATACACTTTACCAATACATAGCAAGAGCAAGTGTTAGAAGTTATATTACCAGTTAAGCAAAGCCAATGCTGCCTCTTTCCATTAAGGTGTCCAAATGTGCTGACTTGCTTATGATGAAAAATTAGCAAACCAACAAACAACTGCTGTCACAGCCAAACACCAAGCAAGTGCAACAACACAAGCAACAGGAAGCCAGCTAATATTACTTGAAGGACGTGCATGAAAGACATGCCAGTACGAGTCAGTTCACCACCAAAATGAGTCTGAAGCTATTATTATGAAGTAAAACAATTAGGCAATGTCAGTTTAATAAGCCTGTATTAATAACACAAATATCTATTATAAGAATGCAATATAAGAAAGTACTTTGCCACATAAATATCAGTAGCCATCAACAGCTGGAATATCTGTGCTGCAGCTGTAGACTCCAGTTTCTGATCCGCGGCGCTTTACAGATTGATTTTCAAGCGTCTCCTAGGCTACATCCCCATTCAGCGGAGATACAAACCAACATGGGAGCAGCACAGACACATTAGCCGGTGTGGTCTTATAAGCCAGTCTTATTATCCTTTTTTTTCCCCGCTCTCTTTTTGGCCTTTGTGGGGGTACAATGGAAAAACAGGATTGTGAAAAAAGTAGAGAATGACTCCATTCACAGTGTCAATAGATAGCCATGGCCTTTTGTCCGAGTCAACACTTCCAAATCGTGGCATTTAGATATCCAGAGAGCATTTTCGCCTACGCTGGCCTTCTCATGATCAGCGCTATTATTACCTAGCATGAGATGAAACTACACTGGCTGCGGATAAATATTTATTTCTTCACCTTTTGAAAGTCGATCTATTTTAATGACTAATTCTCAGTGGCTGTTCAAAACCAGAGACATTAATATGAGATCCACCCATGGGCACACTTGAGACAGCAAGGATTAAGACACATTCAATATTGATGTTTGAATTGGAGCCGAGACGAGTAGTTACTGCTGCTGCAAAGGTTGGCGTTCTTTCACACTTTGACTCAAACATATTAGCAAAATAAGCTGAAGGGTTTGGGGCATGATATGACTATAATCCCACTTAAATATCAAGAGCTTGCTTGTAAGCTATGTGTAAGGGCAGGGTGCTGTCTCTCTACTCAAGGTGTTATGCATCCACACATGCCATGTGACATGGAGCAGATGGATTGAAAATGAAAGTGAATTTCTGAACAGTCTTTCCAGTGGAGAGTCACTGCAGCATATGTAAGAGCAGAAGAATCAGTGAGCTGTTGCCATGAATGGTGATAATGAATGTCACTCTTCATTTCCATGCAGCTGTTTGTCGACCAGTGACCTGCATCTAAATTGATAATGAAATCGTCTAATATCCAAGTTTATCCTAAAGTACCAAACACCCAGCACAGCTACAACTACTAAACACATGGAGACTTTCTAATTTCATAGCATGCAAGACTATTATTAAAACTACAATTTCCATCATTGATTCATGATTCATGATCCTAAAGAACTGTATGACACTGTATGATGACTTTGTGGAGTGATGTAGTAGATGCACAGCATACTACATATGCCATCTCAACATTCAGCTAAACCAAGAGTATATGTAGCAGGGTGAACTGCCTTAAATGGGTGGGTATAATTCACATCATTTTATTACCAGCCATGATAGCACAGCTGGCACTGTTGTCACCTTGTGAGTGTGTATGTGTGTCATCATGGCCAAATGTGGCTCCAGAGACACCTACTGTAGCGGGAACTACTAACAAAGGCGGTTTGGCAGGCTTTGGCAGGTGTTTATGAGTCTGTCTGTCTGTCTACAGACAGATATTGTCAACACCATAGCGTCACAATCAGGAGAGAGGCTGTCACAAAACTTTACAGGTGTGTCATCATGGGCCAACATGCTGATGGGTGTGAAGGCTTGTGTGATGCCAATGCAAGATCTCTAGTTGATTCATGTTTCCATCAATATGCTCTATAGAGTTCACAGAATTTAAGACTTTCAATTAAAAAAACACTTAATTCACTTATTTGTCTTTTTGTCATTGGTTTCCACTCTTTATTAAACACTGATTATGACTACTACACCAGATGTTGTATTCCTCTGTTGTTGTTGTTTTCTCTTTGCTCTTTGCTACTCACATGACACTAGCATACAATACATTATCATATTTAAAAAAAGATTATAAAAATACCTATCTATTTAGATAGAAACAATACAGAATGGGGTCTGTAATGAAGAATTAAAAAAACAAAAAAAAAAAAACTGTACAGAACCA
>OMNN01101338.1:24909-43721 GCA_900302755.1 Chromis chromis
CTTTGTAAAGGCCAAGCAAAGGTATACAAAGGTAAGTCATTACCCAAACTATCCATCGTAGCTGTCAATGACATTTTGCACATCCACCTCCTATCTCAGAATTTATCTTGCAAAAATGACGTTTATTATACACACCTTTTCTCCCTTTACAAACAACAAATCGTAATAATTGGTTAGAATGAGGAATCTGTTTAAAACCTGTCTGGCTGTCTGGGAGCTTAACTTCCTCCCCCAGGAAGAATACAAAATCAAAGTTGGGCTTAACTGTGTCACAACATCCTCAGATCTCTGCAATAAAATGTGATAGGTGGCATGTTTCATAACCAATAGCCAAAACTACAAAAAACAGACCAAAAATGTACAAACACATTTTCATCTAAGGGTAGAGCTGCATCAGGACTAAAGTTCAAACTGTAGCCCTCTTTTCTTTGAAATATGAAGAAAGCTACTATTTTTAGGCAGAAAAGATCACTCTGATATTTTAAGGCTCGTTAAAACTGGAAAAGATGATAGATTTTAATAGACCTGTTGTACTAAATAAAATTGAGATACCTTTCAGTACTTTGTGCCAATGTACCCTGTGGTAGTGCCAATGCCCTAATGTTTCGCACAGAGTACACAGTGGATAAGGCTAATCGAGCTTTATAAGATGTTCATCCAAAGTGGATTAAAATTATTTTATTGATGACTTAATTTACTGTTGACAACCGTAGGAGCTACTGTCCTGCTAAAATTTGTAGAAAGCTATTAAGTGCTGACAGGTCCAGGTGCTGCTGGGTATTAGATAGTTCTGTGTTATACTCAGAGTGACAGTGAAACACTGTTTAATATATTGGAGAAACTTTTTGGGAACAGATATTCTCTATAAATAGCACTGGAGTTGGAAAACAGAGCACTGTGTATGAGTTTGCGTAGGAGACACAAAGAATAAAAAAGAGACCCAATGTGTCAGAGAGAGAGACAGAAAGGCAACAAGAGTCAGGAAGAGAGTGAAGAGGGGATACAAAGGCTAATGTATCAGAGAGATATATCTTGTCTTTGTTCACCTGAGAAACTTTGGAGCTCAAGGACATTGTGTGTGTCTGTGTTGCTTGGCAGGAAACATACTGAGGGGAATGAAAAAGTGCTTTTAAGAGATGACGTGTCTCGCTTCTGAAAACAGTCAAATCTGAACATAAAAATATTAAATGGGCTCCAGTCTTAATCTGACTGCCACCATACAGCGCCTTGGATTGACTCATTCAATTTGAGAACTGCAATGAAAACGCCCCTGTCTATTATCTATCTATTTTGTACAAAATGTACGGCTGATGGAAGTGGAAGTCTGGCAAATAATGGATATTCATTAGTTATCTGTCACTGAACATCAATTTTTAAAAATACTTATTCATGGTGTTTTTTAAAACCTAAAATTGGCTGTTTTTTTTCCTGCTGCTCCCTTATCTCCCTGTAACCAACAGTTCTTAGCCTGCTATTCATTACACTATCAGTTGGAAACCTAAGAGGCAATGTTCTCATATGTAACAATAAGAAAGCACAGCTGAAGCTGAGGGGAATGTCATTTGTTTTTTAAATGTTTATCCATAAACCAAAGAATTGGACCAAGAGAAATTCTGAACAGATGTGGTGCTAGAGGAAAAGGCAGGGAATCACCATGATTGCTAGGATTCCTCCTCTGGGGACCATGAATGTTTTAATGGCAATACTCCCAAAAGCTATTAAAATAGACAGACTGACCATCACACCAACATTGCCATTCACAGTCATGCCTCTAACATTGCAAAAAAAAAGAAGAAACAAAAAGAAACAATATCAGCACCCTAGTTGTGCCTACACTGAGAAGCAATAGCTCTGAGCGGGAATTATAACAGCATATATATACAGTAAAATGGATTATCTAGTGCAGGTAATGTTGTTGTCATGGTATGAATCTAAAGGAACAACATATATAACAAGTGTATACTCTCAGTAAAGCTCAACAATGACTGTTGTGTTGCAGGATCTGAATTTCAGTCTTCCTGTTTCCACTCAGTGTGATAGGTCACAGAATTACTTTTAAAAATGTCAAAGTGGTTAAAGCTGTTACCAAATATGAGCTTTAACAGGAACATTAATAAAGCACTGATCTAATTTGGATATGAAGAAAGAAGATTGCAGGTGTTACATAAACACTTAACTCTGGTTAAGATGCAGACGCTCCTAAGTGCCTGAAGCAGAATGTTTCAAAACATATAGTGAATGAAGTATCAGTAGTGAGCTGGCACGCTTGAGAGAAGGTGAAGCATCAAATCCCAGAGTTAAGCCTTGGCCTCAGAGCACTGTCTCCTGTCTCCCCAAGGATCCACTCCAGAGCTGGATCAGCATGCTAAGTGAGATCCTGTACAGTCGGAAGAGAAACCACTAGAACACAGGGGGCTTAAGCATCCACTTCACTATGAATAGCCAACAACAGGGTTTAACTTCATACTCATCCACTAAAGGCTCTGGCACTAGACAAGCGGTTCATGAATTTAATGAGTTATTACTATGATGAGCTGCTACAATCAATTAAAAGGTATAATTGAACTTTTCTGACCCAAAAACACACCAATTAGTTTAAGAATGAAATCAGCATTTAATGATTCCATTAAACTGACTATTACATGTGTACAAACATTATGTAAACAACCATGTAGGCTTTAAAAAAAAGCATGTTTAATTCTAACCATCTCCGTGCTGTTAATGCATGTGTTAATATATATGTAATATAAATAAAGTATTAATAAACTGAGAAGTTATGCAGCAGGATGGCAGTTTTACTACCCTGAAGTCGTTCCACTTACTAAAGCGACAGGGTCATTTTGCTCATCAGTAACAGATGTGTTTGGCTTCGTGGATGCTCTACCAGTGGTAGGCATAGCGGTTGTTAAATGGAGCTTAACAAAAGTTCAATCAGGAAGACGACTTCATTCACTCTCGTCCACACCTTCATTCATTACTTCCTCTCCAGACCTCTTGGCTCTTATCCATTCACATACTCACCTGGTTGTCTTTCCTATCCCATCACTTTCAAATCTAAGCAGTAGCTCCTTACAGCTGCACTTCACGACACTGTGCGAGTCTAGTAAAGTCTGAACGAGCCCCTGCAAGGCTGACGGATAATAAAAAAGATAATACAAAAACCTACTACAATCTGCATCAAGTGTGGGCAGATCAGTGGTTTACTACTTGCTAGGTTTTAGATTAAGTTCACAAATGCTTGAGTAGTGCAGTATTGCTGTATATTAATTCAATTTAATATCAACAGTCTGCAATTTATAGTTATTTCCATTAAATACACAGTGTAACAAGACACTCATGACAACTTTGCTCTCTAGGTCGCCTGTCAGTTCCTTAACACTCTAAGATCCTAAGATCTTGCATGGAGATCCACAACTTGAAACTCAAAATGACAGGGAAGCAGGAACCCCACCATGGTCGGGTCTAGCTGTACCCTAAGCAACCACTCCTCACAATCACTAATTACAAACACCAAATATTAATCCAATTAGTGCTCTGCTGAGCTCTGCTTTTAGCTCCTGATGCCAGCATCCAACGATCACTCACTCCTCCATTGTCAGACTCAGAGTAGTGACAAGTCTTTGGGGTGATGCTGACATTTATCAGGCTCATTACCATAATATAGGTGCATAATTTATATCTGCATCCAAAAATGTTTTATAATCATTATGTATTATCCAATAACAATTATTATTTTTAAAAACATGAATGAGATGAACTGAAACATAAAAATGAGATTAGAAATGTCGTTTTCCTATATGTGTCATGCTTGCACCCAGTCAAGTACTCCAGAGCAGCAAACAACTTGAACCCTTACTGCTGTTGTAATCTGCTGGTTTAAAGGCGTCTCCACTGTGGGCTATTAAATTGCTGCTGCATTCACCTCCAGGAGCTTCCCCCTCAGATCGCTGCTGACCTGAGAAGCGATCAACCAAGGCCTGATTAATGGGTCTCTAAGCCTCCTCGGAGGCAATCACACTGAGAAGGTTGGGCCAAACAGTAACAAATGGGATACTCAGCAATCATCCTTTATTGCATCAATAACCTCAGTTATCGATCATTCAGCATTAAAATTTTAGAGGAGAAACACGCCTTAATTGTTGGTGTGTAACATGTCTTTATTGCACATTTAAAGATTCCTGGTTGCATTTTCAGACAAAGAGCCTTTGATTCATTCAAGGGTTAAGAGAATAAAGATCTATATCACCCTAGTAGGGGTAACATCAGGTTGCCATAGTGATCAGCATGCGCAGAGGCAAGCTGTGACTGATGACTTTAAGAAATTGGACTTCTAGGTAAGCGGCACAATACTTAAATTGATTTTGTCACTTGAAGCTAAGGTGGTGCAGCACAGATTTCCCCCTTTTAACTCTCCAAGGAAGTATTATGGGTCATTTGGCCTAAGAAGGAGAGACTTGTCTCTGTCTAAATGGTGTGGTGCTGGTGGTGGAAGAGGTGCTGGTGCATCTCAGGGATGGAGGCAGAGATTGCCCTCATCAATCTAATGCCTCTCCTCCTGAGGTAATCATTTCCACAGAGCAACATGGCATCTCATTAGGGTGATTCGCTCTCAGTGTCAGTCAGCCTCAGACACCTTCGCAACGAAAACTCTGGTGCAAGAGAACACACACTCTCAGATTATTAGACAACCTGATGGCACAGGCTCTCACACCTACAGTACATTAGTGTTATTGGTGAAGTATTATTTTCTATTTCCAAGCAGCATTTCATGGTAGTTGGACAAGCTGAATATAATCTTCTTCATTAGTAAACTGAATTTTGAAGTTAGAGATATATTTTTGAGAAGCTAGGTTAAACTACTGTCAGTTACTCTGCTGATTATTTACCAATTAAACAATGAACAGACAGCAGTAATATATCATATAAACTATAATTTCTTGCTTTCATATCTTTACAAGATATATTAGCAGTGGACTCACATGGGGACTTTTTTAAACTTTAATATTTTGCTGTTAAATTTGTAAGAAAAAAATGGAGGATGTATGCCACAGAATACATCATTTTATGTCAGCAATACGTCACAGCAATGTGCCATTTGGTTTTAAAGAGCTCAAAACCGCAACTGCCCACTGAGAGAAAACCTCAGCAAAGTGATGGAGTCCATATAGTAGGGCTTGGCCTGACCTTTATGACATGCAAGAAACAACTTTAATGCCCTACAGGAACATACAAACACATTTGCACACACACACAATCCCCAGAGTCTCTGTTCTCCAACAGGCTGTGAAAATCGTAGTTTTGAAAAAGGCCATATCACAAAGACAAAATGTAAGCAGGCTACAACACAAGAGGGCTTTTATGGATGTCCCATTACATGCTTTATTTCTTTGTTTAGGGCCTGAATCCATCCATCTACCATACTCTGCTTTCAAGTGAACAAACTCCTACCAAAATCATCTACTACCTTACAGGTGGGACTTTTAAACAGAGATAATAGTAGAACAACACACCTTTAATTGTTACAACACACACAGACAGACTGTTTAATCATTTATTCTCTAGTATCAGGTGAAGTTCAACTCGTGGGATAACACACCTTTACTCTTTTTTCTCACCTCATCCGCGTCTCACCTCTCTCTTTCTTTACCGTGCTGTGCATGAGGAGATAAATGAAATGAGGGCTGGCATGTTCCCTGGACATTTTAATTAGCTGGTCTTTAATTCAGCCTGACCCCCTTTCAACTTTGATCGGCCGGTGGGAGCTCTGATAAGGACCTGTCACTCACATGCAAACACTGGGGTTACTCAACAGCAAATTGTCTCTTTGCCATTCGCAGATGCTCTCTACCTTTGCTGTCACGGAGGAGCTGTTCACGGCTCAGTGAAAACTAAAAGGCCAGTGAGAATTGAAAATATGGCACGTGAGCCGTTCTCATTCATCCCAGCTTTCCATTCACTCCAACATGGACAGGATTGAATACAAATTCACTCCTTGATTATTAGGAGTCCGGAGATTAAAGTGTAGCAGCATTAGGTGGCAGCTCCAAAGGCAAGAATTGTGTTTCATTCACTCCCGAAATGGCATGAGCCTTGAGCTTCAGGAGAGCCAGCTGAAAGCATAAAAATAAGAAATGAAACTTTGTGTATTTGCGTATCATCCCTGGAGACAGTTACATCAGATACCTTTGATCATGTCAGACTCTTCAGCACCATAAAATAGGAAATAATTCCTGTGTCACACTGTTTAAGACTGAGGGCCTTTGGAGTACCTCTTCCCTAAAATACCAGAATCGGCTGTACAGCTCCAGAACAGCTCTAGCTTTAACAGTATGTATCGGAGGCAGACACAGAGTAACAGAACCATAGTTGCAAGACAAAACTCTTGCTGCTCTGTGCACACTAAGCTGTGCCAAGCTACTCTGTTTGCTCCCTTATGGCAAAGAGCACAGCCGACTGAAATCCCCTGATCACAATTGTTTCGTTGTATGAATCAGGTTGTTTAAAGGTATAAGTTTCCAAAATGTGTTATTTAGAAGAAAAAAACTATTAAACTAGGATTCATTTATTTCCTAATCCAGCACTTCTCTTGAAACGTGTTGCTGCGTACAATTACAGATGGTGTTCTCTACCAAGGCAGCAATTTTCTGGCTTTAGCAATATTTTGTTGTAAAGGCACATTATTGCTTCACTCATACTTAGCTGACTCAAAATACACCTTAAACATTTCAGAACCAATATGGTTTTAGCCTATTTTTGACCCGCTAATACCTCTAACCAGCCCTAACCAGACAATTATCAGCAGAATCAAATGGAACACAGTGTTTTTTATCAACTACAGTGCACCATCAGCACCACTGTCTTCATGTTATGTTCCAACTCTGACCTCCTCTGCCCCATTATCATTAGATCCGCCAGGCAAAGCGGTCCCATTTATCAGCCAGCTTACCCGATGACAGCAGCCAGTTTCTGTGTGACTGTGACTGGTGGTCCTTCCAATTTGTAAATGGGATTGGAAAGTGTCTACAAAAGCTGAAACAATACCACCCCTCACCACACTCTGCTGGAGCCAGCTGTCGCGTCTAGCCTCTCTACCCGCCGTTGCCCTTCACTCTTGCACTCCATCATATCTGGAGATCTTGTGGTGACTTTGCCCACTACACTCACTCATCAAACTCCTTCTCTATCTCTCCCACTGTTCCTAATATCAGCGGTATCAAGTTTCTCTCCCTTCCTCAGTTCCTCTTTCCAAATCCTCAGACAGTCTCGTCTTTCCTCTTTCTCTGAACCCATCTCTCTTCTCCTTATTATCTCTGATTCCCTTCAGGTGTGCCTCACACCTACAGTCTTTAATTTTTCTCCCGCTTGGTTCTTCCTTTCTTCTCCATCTATTATTTTACCTCTCCTTGAAACTCATCTCCTATCTCTCTCTCCGTCCTCCTGTGTTTCTGATCACCGACACCCGTACCTGTAGAGGATATTCATTGCCATTCAACAGGCAGTATGGTAGTCTAGAATATTGCAAGCCATGGTCGATGACTCAAAGACATGTGAACTGAAGAAAAACAACAAAACCAGTGAATTATGACGGCGGATTTGTGCCACATAGTTTACCAGTGAATCTTTCATATACTTCCAAGACAAGATAGCAGACATTAGGATGCACATCCATAAATAACAGTGATGCAAGTGGCAGAGAAGACCTTATGGAGGTTATCTTTCATGGGTTTGGATTTTCCAATTATACACTGCTGTGTCCCGATAAAGCCCAGCAGCAGCTCAGAAGGCTGACAAAAATCACTGCTCCATGTTTGCTGGTTGCACAACATGGTATATAGTGTGGCAGTGAAAAAAAGGAAATCTTATTTTTTTAACACAAAGTCGTGTACAGTATCTGAATAAAAGCCATGCAAAACCTCAATCATCTTACAAGAGTGACCTACTGTGTGTTTTTCACCACATCTGCTGCACTAAAAGAGAATCAATTGGACTAAATATCAAACTAAAAACACAGCAAATATACTTTGGCACAAGCATTTTTAAATTAAAATATTTTTGCTACATTCCTTCTTATCTTTTTTTATTTTTTTTGCTGAATACAGATTGAAAAAATGTATCTTATTTGTATAATAGAGCTGTCTACTGCTTACTGACAGCTCGATACATCTACCTGATGAGATGTCGCCACTTACTGCAAGCTGAAAAGCACAGTCTTCACAGCAAAGGCTTTAGCCATATGTTATTCAACTCTATTAGGGATGCAATGATACCACTTTATGTCAGGCCAATTACAAGTGCTTACATGTGGGTACTTGCTGATACCAAGCACCAATACTAATGCTTTATAATAACGTTACATTTCTGACAGTAGTTTATTGAGCAGCTTTGGTAGTACAGTTTCTGTGACAGCTGTGAAACCCATACTTGGGCTCCAGTACACTGAGAAGAAGATGATAAAATCCTCTGCACTCTGTTGGCTCTTCAGCTGTTTTATCAAATTGCTTGTTTTAAAGGAGCTATTTTTCACTCCTCCTCTTAACAATGTAATAAAGAAAGTCTACTTTACTTTTGTCATCATCATCCTGACATTGCACCTCTTCCTACCTATTCACCTAACGAGGGGGTAACGTCACTTTGCTGTAATGAGGAATCGAATGCAGTTGTATCAGAGCAGTTTTACAAATACGATTACACGAGCAGTTACAATTACAGTAACTTAAACAGACAGTAAACCAGGTATTTACGCCAATGGGCCACAACATTAAAGCCACCTGCATATTATTGTGCAGGTCCCTCTCACGCTACCAAAACAACTCCGAATCACCAGGACATGGACATTGGACCAAGTCTAGTGGGTTGTGAGGTGCACTGTAAAAGTGTATTTGAGCTGTTGTTGAAATAAGTACTGCTTGGGTACTGCTCCTTTAGCATTGAGCGTTTAATGTCTGTGTTTCTTCAGATTTTTCTGCTGCAACTCAACCAATGCATGATAAATATCTTGTTTTACATTTTACATTTGGGTAAAGCAAATACTTCAGTTGGAATAATTGGAAACTTGAAGTTGACTTTCCTTAATATTAAGTTGCGGCAATGCTCATTTGAGAGAACTCAAATGGTTTGGGTAGATCTGACTAAACCAGTGGCAATATTATTACGTGCTGACCTAATCTAGATTAACTGAATTCAATTGCATGTTTACCACTTGAAGCAAGTAATAACAATTCTCTTTTTCAGCGTTGGACCTCTGCGCATCTTGCTTGTTTCGACACGTCCCACAAATGTTCGACGGGATTGGAATCTGGGGAGTTTTGATGTCGGGTCAACACAATCAAGTTTTTGCTATGTTTCTCGAGCCATCCTTGCAGTTTTCACAGTGACTGCTAGGAGAGTGGACTACTTTGTCCATGGGTAAGTGGTCTGCAACAATGTGTAGGTGGGTAAAAGTAGCATTCACATGAATGCCAGGACCCCAGGTTCCCCAGTAGTATTCCCATTGTATTGTAATGAGATGACCAGTGTCATTCACATTACCTCTGGGGCTGATAGGTGTGTATTTTAACAATCTGACGCAGAAGATAGTCATGGATATTTGGTGGTGTAAATGTTTCAGTCTGAAGAAGAGCTTAAGCAATTTTACAGTATGTTCTGCAACTTTAAAATACACATATACAGAGCTGTGAAGCTATCTCATGTGTATTCTTAAATAAATTGTCATTCTGCTAATCTGTCAGTCAGTGACTCACAGTAGCTGTTACATCGGTTAATTCAGTCTGAGCTCTCTTCATAAGCTTCACTTCACCTTGTAAAAGTCTGCTTCTTAACTCTTTCTAAACCCTTAGATCCCTTCTACGCTTTCTGCCCATGTATATTTGACGTGCTGCACCGCCGAGGCTTTCTGTGTGTGAATCATGTATTATCCCTTGTCCTCTGCTCCTGCTTGTATGTCTCTCTTTTCCTCTAATTTCATTTCCCAGTGGAGCTGTCAGGCATGTGGAAGGACCTGTCTACCACATGGTGTGGGGGGGAATGAACAATTTATATTCTGCCAGTTGGGCCACAATCACACGGCATCTTCATAATTGGCCGCATAAATATTGAAACAACTATTTAAACAGTTCTGATCAAACACAAGTCAATCATACAGAAACAATGGGCACAATGAGGAAAAATGTGTTCACATTAGAGAGATGCAGAAATCTAGGCAAGACAGCAGTGATCAACCAACAGTGTGTTTAAAACAACAGACTGAGAGCTGAAGTTGGGCGCTTAAGCTCCTAATGTTTGATAAAAGGGAGTAAGCATGGTAACAGCTTTATCTGTAATACATACAAGTAACACCCATCTAGGAAACAGAAATACGAAAAACCCTGTAATCCATTTATAAATATTTTCTATACTTTGATCTCTTCTCTGTATTCTCACTTGTCCCTAAGTCATTGTCTACATTTTCCCCTCTTTATGACCCTTTTGCTGCTTCGCATCGACCATTTTACACTTTAAGTCTCTCAGACATTCTTTTCTCGGCTGAACCTTTCAACATGAGAGCTGTGTACTTGTTCTTGAAAAAAATACACTATCTTGTGCAGAAGAGCAAAGGTATGATGCAGATGAAACCCAGGATCTCTTCAGCACCCAAGCCTCATCTTTACCCTCTCTGCCCTGACCTCTGTGGAGAAAGTACAGCAATTTTCTTTCAAAGAAGTGTGTAAAATGTTCTACACAGAAGCAGAAAAGACCCAATAAGGCTGTTCCACACTGTGCATGCGTTTAAAGAAGCCGAGCGTAAACGCACAAATAGTTTGTCAAACCGGTGTATCGTCCACATGAAGCCGCCGTTTTGGGGTGTGAAAACGATCATTTCTGAAACCAGGTCCCAGAGTGGAAAGATTTGAAACCGGCACTTTTTCGCTCCGTGTGGACGGTCGTATCCGCATAGTTTCTGAAACGCTTGCGTCACAGCTCTACCTCTCGATAAATGCGCATGCGCCAAACTCAGAAAAGGACTACAACAATGGCGCCGTACAGTGTTGCGTGTGTATCGCTGAAACTAGTCACCCTGTTATCGCTATAACAGCAAAGTATACTTCTTCTGCATTATCACCGTGTTCACCAAACAAATATGGAAAGCACAATACGCCACTTCATGTTCTATGTTTACATCGTATCAGATTTCTGTCCATGCCTGAAGTGCCACTACCAGTTTCCATTACGCCGTCACAGCGCCACCAACAGGCCTGGCATGTGTTTTACATCGTTTTCAGTCGTTTCAGGTGAATTAGTGTGGACGGTCACATTTACTGAAATGGCTCCGTGTGGACGAAGAACGTTTTGGAAACGATACGCGTTTTGGCTTCGTGTGGACGGGGCCTTAAGATCGCTTCAAATGTGGAGTCATCCAGCTGCAGGAAATTCGTGGACATCCAATTCTTAATTACAGGACATAATATGAGACACATCAGTTGATTTAATCTGACACCTGCAACATTTGGCGAAAAAGGCCATGATATGAATAATAGGAAATAAGTCAGTGAAGGATGTTTTAAGGGTTGCAACAGTGAGCTCAGAGGAAATTTAGGGGATCTTACGGGTTGTGTTCGTAGCAAGGCGCCAAGCTGCGACCTTAAACCTGATAAGCATGACGTCTGAACAGACGTATTTTTATCTCCGTTCGTCCTCCGTCTCTTCCTGGACGTCGGTGGCTTTGTCACATGAGACAAAGCAGAGCAACCCGGTGATGTGAGGTCTGGGCGAGGACGGCCTGATACCCATTGTTGGTGTGCAGAGAGAGGACTTATCTGGACACAACACAGACTCTCTCTCTGAATCACCAGCCCAAGCAGATGCACATAATTCATCATTGTTGTCAGATCCGTGTCTGGAAAATTTATCAGCCCCATATTGAGGCTGTGATGTGGTTTGGCTATGTCAGGGTTAAAGGGGGACAAAGCATTGAAAAGCATAATACTTGCCTTATTGGGACTCAAAGTACTTCTTCTTAAAGTGTTGTCAGGATTTTAAAAGTCTTCTCGTTTTGGAGTCAAGCAAAATTTGAATTTTTGAATCTTCTTTTCTCTATCTTTTTGCAGCTGTTTTATCCACCTTTTTTGGTAAAAGATATAGCTGTAAAGGAATCAGTGGAAGACTGCATTTCATCCTCTGAACTCCAAGTAGTACCTGGGCATTTTTTGTCACATTTCTACTCACTGTGGCCTCCTGCACCTCTATGGAGGCACAGAACTACAGTTTCTGGCTCTGATAAATTCTGTCATTTTGGTGATTTTTTTAAAGACATCATTAGTTCATTAGATCATGCATCATTTAGTCTATATTAAATTTTCTTACATTGAAACTATTTGTGAACATTGTGTAGTAAAGTTTGAGTTTCTCGACCAATCACATAGCACCAAATCTGCTCTATATTCTGAACTGACTATTTCACATTTCCTTGAAAAAGAAAAACCTGAGAAACATTCACACACGGCATTTGTCTAATCGAGTCACATTTCTGAAACTATAATATACGTTTTCCAATTTTTATTGCATTTGCACCTGCAGATTAATCTTAATAACGTGCACATGGGGTTGTTGACTGAAGGAAGGAACCTCAACACTGATCAAGCTGCTGCTGATGTTTGCGTTTGCCCTCTTGTGCAGGAATGTGGACTTACCTCCAGGGGCCGCTGCTGAGACGTTTTGCAGAGGAGAACAACGGCATCAACGTTCTCTCTGGACCTGTGTTTGACTTCAACCACGACGGGCTCCGAGACACGACAGAGAAGATAAAAGAGTGAGTTTTCTGGAAGAGAAGCATGTGGTGACGAATGATATATTTATAGCTATAGCTCTGATAACTGCAATGTAACCAGAAACAGATGCATGGTGGGGAAAAGTTTCCAGCCTTATCTGGAGAGAACACACAGACTACTTACTTACTTTTTAACCCCTTAAAAAAAAGCATGTTATTTATTTATTATTATTATTTTTTTAAAGATTTATTTTTGGCCTTTTATGCTTTTATTACATAGGACAGTGGAAAGAGTCGGAAAACCGGACTTAGCACTTGGGTCACGTGACATAACCACAAAGCATGTTATCTTTAAAAAATCTCCAGAATGACCAAAACAGAAAGAATCACCAGATTTTCAACTTCTTGACAGTCCTTGAACTACTCATATTGCATCAGAGAACCAAATTCAAGCTTAAAAATGCGATATTTAAAGAAAAATCACTTTATTTTACATAAAAATTAACTGTCTGCAGTAACCAGATTCTGTTATGCTCCTCAGCACAATCATGAAGCCATTAATGACTCCGCTGTGACCCGACCGTTCGGTTGAACTGCAGGCAGTGTTTACACAAAGCAGAGAGATGACAAATTAAAAATGTAAATAAGTACATATGCATTGTATTTAAAATCACCATTTCTTTTTTCAAATGTTGGTAACAACTGTGTGCAATATGAAAATGTTGTACATGTTGATTCCAGATGTTTTCATATTTTACTAAATAAGCCAAGAAATTCAACTCGCTTTTTTTTTTTTTTTTGCCTTATTTCACTATATATGGTATTGTAACAGTGTCATATTGCACAAAAGTCTGTTTTGAGTTCTCTCTACGTCCAGTCATGGTTGTTTCCATAGAGGTGAAGGACTTGCAGTGCAGGATATTGCAGTGACAAATTAACAGTCACACAGAAACGGCTTAAGTTTAATTGGAAACTTACCACTTACTGGATGTTTCTTTGAGCTTTCAGATGGATGTATGACACACTTGTCTCATTTGCAGCATGCAGTTAAACTTAACCCTTTAAGACCCACAATAGGACATGCGGCAAACGCCCGAGGTTGGAAACGAACCCGGGACAGCTGCTACGCCTTAGCACTTGGGTTACGCAACATAGCCGCTATCGGGGCACCCCACCATGAGCATATCTTTACATTTTTACATGCTGTAGTGCCATTTAAAAAAAAATCAAAATACATATACAATCAGACATAACTATATACAGAATGAACCAATTGCAGAAAGACAACATGTACATCAAAGTAAACTATAGATATACTGTATATATACACTATATACATCAATGGTGCAATCATTACACTTCAATAGCACCAGTGGAGCTGTGATAGGGCTTCTGAGAAAATACTGTCCGTGATAACACACAGAGGAACGGGTTTTTGCGGTTGATAAATATGTGGGTGAGTGAACTTAGCGATGTGAACACCCGCAGTCTAGATCATAATGTTTTTGTTGTGTGCGCTTTATACTGGATTTCTGCAACACATTAGTGGAAGGAAACAGCGCTCTGGGACATGTTGAATGCGTGATGCGTGGGTTTTATATGCAAAAAGAATTGTCGCTCTGTCTTATTTGGTTGCAATTTTACCGCATTGAACAACAGATACGCAAATGGGATCGCCGGCGCTCTTGTCGGTTTGAAGCAATGAGAAGCAGTTATTGGCAAACTGTTTAGAACAGATGTTACCTTTAAGCATTGACTGGTTCTATTACATTCCATGCTTTTATGTTATATCAAGAAAAAATGTTGTCGTAATACCAAAGAAAATATGTACAGAGAAAATTATCTTTATATAAAAGCATTGTTAAAACAAGCAAATCTTAAAAGTATATGTATATATTTTATCATTGTGGCCTGTTGGTACTGTGTTCTAGTAACCTTCTCTTATTTATTTACTTTATGATGTACAAAGTGTTTCATCTTTTTATTTAGGTCCTGAACCAACCTAGGCACATTCCCACTTTTGTATTTGAATGTTTCGTGTGTATTTTCCCCTGTAATCAAGCACAAACTCACACCTGCCCATGAAAAACCACCTAGAGCTCCTACCTGTAAGCAGTAAAGTGGATTTTCTGTTTCTGTTTCAGGTTCTCGGCCGACGGACCGCCCGTCCCCACACACTTCTACACCATCGTGACGAGCTGCCAGGAGGTGAACCAGACGGTGGAGGAGTGTGACGGAGAGCTCAGGGTCCTTTCCTACCTGCTTCCCCACCGACCGGACAACAGCGAGGCTTGCAATGTGAGTTGAATCAAAGAAATATTATCACCAGCAGGGGGCAGCACTGTCCCAGCTCTACATGCAGCTACATGCAGCTACTCAGTGCTGAATTCAAATCAGCAGAACAAGCAGGTTTGGTTAGATGGAGGAAAGTAACTAATTACATTTACTCAAGTACATTTACTTTTTTCAAGTATTTCCATTTTGGGACATTTAATGCTCATAGTGCACACAAATCCACAGTGACAATAACTTTAAAAATTAAGATTTTAACCCTCTAAACTCCAAACAATTTGTCACATTTGTTCATTTTTCACTATAATATAAAGTCCTGCACCTCTATGGAAACAGTACAACCATGAGTAGAAGTAGAGAGAACTCAAAAATATCTATTGTGCAGTGTGACACAATTATAATGCCATAAATCATGAAGAAAGAGAAAAAGGAAAGTTAAATATCTGCGATTTTTTTGATTTTACAAAAATAGAAAAAATCTGGAATCAACATGTACAACATTTTTCAAGTGCCCACAGGTGATACCAATACTTGAAAGAAAAAAGTTGGCTACATAGTACGGATACTTTACTTTGTACATTTTGAATTTGTTTCCATACTTGTCTTCTATCTGCTCTGTGGTAAACACAGCCTGCAGTTCAACCTACTTTGTTCAAAAAGTTTCAGAATTTGTGTCACATGGCTGTTGGTCAGAGCTAAGCCACTAATAACTATCTGGTTGTGTTAAGTAGAGTGGATTTTTTTATTTTTTACAGAATTTAGTTCAAGCTAATATTGTATTTTTATGGAATTTTTAACTGAATTAAGTGATTTGGATGAAATATCACGATTTTAAGATTAGATATGGTTTAGTTTACGGATTAGTGGATTACAGGCAAGAGTTTGAGGTGGGACAGGGAGAGTGGCCGCTTGTCCCAGTCACCACCACTGTGGGCCCTTGAGCAAGGCCCTTTTGATAAATATGTGGGTGAGTGAACTTAGCGATGTGACACCCGCAGTCTAGATTATAATGTTTTTGTTGTGTGCGCTTTATACTGGATTTCTGCAACACATTAGTGGAAGGAAACAGCGCTCTAGGACATGTTGAATGCGTGATGCGTGGGTTTTATATGCAAAAAGAATTGTCGCTCTGTCTTATTTGGTTGCAATTTTACCGCATTGAACAACAGATACACAGCTAATATTGTATTTTTATGGAATTTTTAACTGAATTAAGTGATTTGGATGAAATATCACGATTTTAAGATTAGATATGGTTTAGTTTACGGATTAGTGGATTACTGGCAAGAGTTTGAGGTGGGAAAGGGAGAGTGACCGCTTGTCCCAGTCACCACCACTGTGGGCCCTTGAGCAAGGCCCTTTCCCAAGTCCCTGACTACTCCCCGGGTGCTGCACCGCGGCAGCCCACTGCTCCTAGTATGTATAGTTAAGGTTAACTTTGAATTGGATGGGTCAATGCAGAGAAGGAATTTCCCCAAGGGGATCAATAAAGATTAGATTATTAGATTTTATTTTATTTTTTTTAAATGAGTTTCTTGTTGCAAGTGGCAAACCACTAGAGACCTGGCTGAAACCAACAGTCACGTGACAAAAATTCAGGGAATTTTCCGCTGAACTGCAGGCACAGAGCCGGATGACAGAATCCGGAAAGAGCGCTCACGTTCCACTTTCTTTTTTTTAAAAGTAAAAGTGAAAATGTGTCCGCTGAGGCATTTATAGAATGTTGACATCATACCGACTGGAATCTCTAATCTCTTATAACTTATCTCGAAACTAATACGTCAGTGCAGAAGACAGAAGGTTCCCCTCAGGATTTTGGGGATTATGCTGGAAATGTCATGCCTCAAACTGAAAACATTCCAACGATAACCCCTTACAATCCCACATTCAGTGGTGAAAGCAGCTGGGCAGAAATTTAAGCTCAAAAACTAAATATGAAGGTCAATTTCCTCAAATGCTTGACGAGGCAACTTCAACACCATCTATCGTTGGATTTCTCCTGTAGTTCTGTTTTCTTATCAAGTAGAATTTCATAATGTATTGTAATGTTTAAAAAAGTGTTTGAAAGGCAGGTTATCTTTAAAATTATAATAATAATAATAATAATAATAATGGCAAAACTACACCGTTAATCAGAGTCAGACACTGTGACAACAAAAAGAACCTAACCCTAAACACTATATTCTTACATGTCTCATTTAAAAATCTGTGTGCTCTAATCACATTCTGTAAAAACAACAATTTTTCAAATGAGACATGTAGAAAAAAGTTATTTTGCTGAAATATTGCAATTTTAGGCTTAGATTTGGTTGACTTTTATGTGTTTCGGGACAGCATGCCACAGATGAGTAGTTCAAGGACTGTCTGAAAGTTGAAAATTCAACAGTTCTCTGTTCTCAGCTTTTACAGTTTCTGGCTGATAAATGGTGTCATTTTGAGTAAAATATCACAATTTAAACTAAAAGTTTCCTGACCAAATGGCGCACCACACATGATTAGTTCAAGGACCATCAGAAAGTTAAAAATCTGACAATTCTTTGAGTTTCTTGGAGACAACATAGAATGAAATGGTTTTGGGGATCAGAGGGTTAAATGTCTACCAGATCAGTCGAAGAAGATTAAGGCCTCACTCTTGTAAATGAACTTCTCACGGACAGGACACATTTTATTGTGATTTGTCAGACTTTTCTTGGTCTCGTGTCATCTTCCTGTTTGACAAGGGGATGAAGGAATTAACAATGTGTCAGCCGTGAACACTCTGAGAAGAATCTGGAAGTAATATTCACACAATGACACAAGATCTAATCAAAGTAATGTTTATTTAACAGGGACGATACATACAACATTGCCACAAAGAATGAAAAATGCAATGCATACAAGACGGCTAGCTTCGGCTAATTTGCAGTCTTTGTCTGTAAGACCTCAACAATGAACACTGAGTTTATTTCTGGTCCGTTTGTCAACAATTAGACTGGACTTCTATTCCCAGTAAGTGACTTTTTAAGACAACAAAGGGTTCTATTCATTGCATAGTAATCTGCTGCAGGTTTACTGCCTTCAGTACCCATGCTGTGTATGTACTGCGTATTTACAGGCAGCCTTCCTGCTGGAAAGATTGTTATTTGATGCCGACACACAACCTAAGAGGAAAAAAATAATTAAAACTTAAAAGGGAAATAATTAAGGCAGGTATATATGTATGAAATACAAACTTTCACCAAAATACTTAGACAAAGTTCACAGAACAACATTAGTACAATAAAACACTCACTTAGAAAGTCTGACCAAGGAGAAGCAGCACTTTATAAACCTTGTACCACCATCTGGTCTGCATCTTTGTGGAAAAGGGTTCGTACTGCTGCAGGATAATGAGCTTCAACACAACTCAAAGCTTGTATAAACCAAAGAATCTTTAAAAAAAAACAATCACTACAATTACACTATTTATCAGAGCCAGACGCTGTAGAAAAGCATTGAATAGACGGTTCTAATTTAGTCGGGAAAATTAACCAAATCTCAGCTTTAAATCTTGATATTTCATCAAAGTTATATTATTCTACTGGTTTCAATCAAAAAAAATCTGCAAATGGAACCAATTTAGATCAAAATTTTTATCAAATAAATAAATGCTGCATGGCTCAAAAAACAGTATAGAGAAGAGTGAGTTGTTAGAAGATACATTCAACATGGTGAAATAAATACTTTCTACAGTTGATGTGCAGAGCAGCGGAAAACAAGGCAGTAAAAAATGTAAATTGTTAAAAATCTGTTGTGTGTA
>OMNN01101339.1:2041-34922 GCA_900302755.1 Chromis chromis
TGCACTGAAGAAACTTGGGGAATGTTCTCCATATCGCTTAAAAGGTCCAAGATCAACTGGCTGATAGAGTATCTGCTGATCTTGGTGTACACTAATCTAATTTGTTCAGTTCCTCAAACCCACGTGTGGGTTATGACCACTTGTGTTGGTTAGGGTCCCCCTTATGGGGTCAGAAATTCTCTGAACCATTGGGCATGGACAAGAGGACCTCTCAGGGTGTCCTATGGGGTCTGGCACCAGGACCAGGGCAGTGGATCCTTTGGGTACTCTGGCAGTGGGGCCTCTGTCAATCCAACTTGTTCCACTGTATCCTGTTTTTTTTTTGTTTTTTTTAAATATTTTTTTGGGGAGTTTTTCCCATTTTTATTGATAGAGAGAGACAGGGTGAAAGGGGTATAGAGGAGAGAGACATGCAGCAAAGGGTCTTGAGCCGGACTCGAACTCATGACCGCTGCTGGCGACCTGCGCCCACATGGTAACGCCTTAACTCAGCGAGCTAAACGGCGGCCCACTGTATCCTGTTGATGCTTGATCAGAATGGGGTCTAGGAAGTTTGGAGGTCAAATCAACATCTTGGGCCATTGTCATGTTCCTCAAGATGTTCCTGATTGTTTGATGTTTTTGCCATGTGGTGGGGTGCATTTTCCTGCGGGGGTAGGCCAGTGACATTTGGGATTGCCATTTGCATGAGGGAGTGTGCTTGTTCTGGGACAATGTTTATTTGGGTGTCTAAGTCTCATCAACACGGATGTTAAAATCCAAGGTTTTCCAGCAGAACACCACATAGTACCAATATGATCAATGTTGTTCACTTCACCTGTCAGTGGTCATAATGTTGTGGCTGATCGGTTTATATTATTACTATTGATGGGATTAGAACAAGCTGTCAACACAACAGGGACTTGCTATCATTTTATAAAGATGTTAAGGCAGGACAGGGTGCAACATGAGCATTCGGTGAGTTTTTGTCCACCTGATGAATGTAACTCCAATATTCACTCACCTTGTAACTCTGAGGGAAACATCTGGCTTTTTAAGCTGCTAAATTCTACACTATGCTAACTTGGGCAGCAGCTGTACAGTATCAGAACTTGCCTGCTTGCTAAAAACAATTAGAATTCGACTGGACGTAAACCAAAAGATTAAAGTTGTGGGCCGTAAATCCAAAACAATCCTCTGAAAGATGCTAAAATGCTCTGCAGCGCTGAGGGGAACTGTGTAGTTGGTTGATAAGTCTCAGTGGGTTTGTCACTAACATTAAACACAGTAATTTGATTCCAAGTCAAAAATAAAAATATTGATTAGTGCACTTTGCTTATAACATTTACAGTGGAATTTTCTGTAAAGTCAATTACGGGGGTTTATTGTTTATCAGTATGAATTTGCAGGGCAGAATAATAGTGTGAACGGCAGCTTGACAGACAACAAGCGGTTTATTATGCCATGGATAACTTATTGTGTGAGAATGTGCGCATTCAAGTGTATGAAGGCTTACTAGTGTGTGTGGAAGCACGTGTAATTGGTGGCCTGTGCCAACAGTGAATGAGAGTAGTGCAGCTGAAACAAGGACGAGATGGATGAGAGCAACTCCATATCTCTGCCCCTTCACTGATACAGAGCATTAGAGGGCAATGAACAGAGACTGAGAGGAAGGGGAAGCAGCAATGGCAGTAAGGAGGAGGTAAGCATAGGGAGAGACAGCAAAGTTAGGATGATGCCATACAAATATAACAAACCTGTCTCCACAACTTAATGGTATTTTTATCTTTGTTTTTAAAGAAATTTCATTTTAGAACAAATGTATTTTCTCCTCAAAAGGCAAGATTGTGATGTTTTACTTTGAAAGTTCACTTAAGGATGGAGGGTGAAGTCAGCAACAGGACTTTCACCAAGGAGACCAAAGCTCATGTGGGACCATTATTCTTAGATTTAAGTTTAGTTTTTACTTGTTGTTTATTTTTGGTTGTCACTTGCTGCTTCAGTTAGGTTTAGGCATCAATATCATTGGTTAGGTGTAGGAAAAAATCATGGTTTGGCTTAAAATACAACCCTTTCACGATATGTTTGAAGCTTTTCCTCCTTCCTTTTGGGTTACCAGGGTGATAAGTGGCGCTCCATCTAATGTATGATTGGCTGGCACAAAAGAACTGACAGTAAAACAATAAAACTAATGGCAAAGATGCTTTGATTTGAACATAATCCAGCAAAATCAGTGTATACAGCTGCGCTCATACACACACACATATGTCAACGCACGCAGAAATTATTCTAAGCCCTTCGGTGCACAACTAGCAATGAAATCTCTTCAATACAGTTATTGCAGTAAAATCCGTGCCACAACATTACATTCTTGAGGAGTCTAATTAAAATTCAGAGCAGCAAAGTGTGATTAGTTGTATCGGGCTGAGTGGCTGACCCTCCAATGGTGTGTGTATGCCGTGAAAATCTGCATAGCACGAAAGCGGTTTGAACAGCACAAAATTAAGGATAAAACAAATACCAGTAAATGCAACATAGTTGTTAGTAAAGGTAAGCAAGACTATTTTAAACATTTTAATTAGCGGCTTAATGAGGCTAGAAGCCTTCTGTGTGTGTTTAATAAAAATACTGATTGCAAGCTGGTGCTTTTATATGCAAACCTCAAGCGTACTGTAAATTAATCTTTTATAACTGTGCATACAAAACATTCTTGTTGGTCACACTTAATATACGGACCATTCATAATGAAATTAGAGTGTGATAAAAATGACACGAGACATATATTGGTATTGTACACTGAAATTTATGCACACATAAAGTTGCCAAAGCTTATTTTGAGCTGTTTTGACTGGAGGCGCATGAATATTTTGCCAGGTTTGTTGTGGAGGTGTAAACTATGCAAACACAGAGCAAAACTAAATTAGCGTGAAAAGCACAAAACTGGGCCTGAGGTGCACCAAATTATAATAACACGGATTTAGCTCTGCAGAATGTTATTGTTTCCAAAAGTGAACTCTGGTGTATTACTTAAGGATCTAAGCGCTTATTTGACACTTGTATTAATCTGTAGCAGATTTAGTTCGAGTCTTGCTTTAAGAACTGCGCGTGTACCTGCAAATGCATCAGCATGCAAAGTCTCAACTCAAAAATCCACCTCAGCCTCCTGCTGCGTCACATTTCTGCTTTGTAAAGTCGTGCTGCGTTATTACAACTAACATGGTGCCATAGAGCTGCTGTAAAAAATGGACAGAAACACTTCAGGTCATTATGTAACGCATTAGCACATTAAAAATTAGCGGTTTAAGAAAATCGCCACATTTAAACCCCAGCAACTTTGCATAAACAAATAACACATCGTGCATCAGCAAATGAGGTCAGTGCTTGATGAAGTGAATGAAGTTGACTCACAGGCTTACAGCAAATTCCTGCTGCATTAGTGACACTACTTGAATGAGCTGAATGTGTGTCTTTGTGATCTCTTTGTGATCTCCGTGCTCAGAGTTCTGGTAAGCCTGAATACCGTTTTGGCTTGAAAGGGCTACATCTGTAATGCTGCATTAGCACATGTATGACGAGACAAAAGAGTGTGAATGAGGTCAGGCTAATCAGAAACAAGGATTTTTGTCATTTGTAGAGCACACTATGAAAATGATCTTTGCTATTTTTTAGCAAATTCAAAATTTTGACATTCTTGACATTTCAAGTGTCTCCGGGCAAAAGAATAAATCGCTTCAAAATAGCTTCATATTCATGCAGGAAAGGACACAACCCCATGGAATACAACAATCACACAGTTTAATCTGCCAAACTCAGACCTCCACATTCATGGTTTTTGGACTTCTTTTGTCGCTGAGACAGTCAACACTAAAGTCTCACAGGCATTTTTTAAAAGCCAGGAGATTTCCTCATCTGATATCTCATGATTGTTGGATTTGAACTGGATTAGACCTTGAGAATTGAACAACCTGTTTCTTCTGAAATATTAAGAAAACTGAAATGAATCACTTTCTGGTATTGTTCACATGAGCGGCCAGCGACCAGGACAGATTTCAACCCCTCGTCTGTACTGTCAGTACTGCAACCGAAGTGAGCTATTATCTCCCAGCATGGGCAACCCCTGAAGGATTAACCAGCAATTCTTCTTAAATCTGCTCTCATCATAAAAACCATGACACAAGCTCTTGCAGGGATACTGTCGGTGCACTACAAACATTTATAATAATACCAACAGGCACTGTCAGAGCCCAATCACTATCCACTATCAGCAGCCTAACTTCACCAGCTCGCTCTACCCAAGGGTTCAAATGTCAGACTGTCACAGCGATTTACTAATCCCGTTGCCGATGTCACGCTGAGAAGTTGAGAGCTTCCTGCTCTGTTGTTATGTGGAGTTTGCTTTTAGTGTGTTACCTTCCTCCTCTAGAGATTATTCTTCCTTTAATCATTTTTAGAAAAAAATGAGAACAAACTGATCTGCTGTAATATATCAACTAGACAAGACAAAAAAAGAAAACTAAAAAGTAGGTGAGCTCTAGTCAAGAATCTCTCGGTGCTTTTTCTCTCCCTGCATATTAACCAATGTCCCCAGGTATGACGGCGTATGCCAGTTGAGATTGTTCTGCGGTGTTCATGCAAACTAGTGCATGAAATCCTGCAGAAGAAAAACAGGTTTTTGTGGCATGAGTCACATCTGTGTTAACAGTTTATATATTTTCTTAAGCAACTGTCACCGCCGTGATAATCCTCCTGTTGCCATTTTTAAACGCTGGAGCAATAAGCTGAAATAACTTAAAGATGAGAAGTCAATCATTGCCAAACTTTCATTTTGGGAAAATTTTTTTGGAAGGAGTATTGACACAAATCAAGCCTATGCAAGAGCTGGGACTTTGTTCATAAAACACATCAATGTTTCGGTCTCGCTGTGAGTCAACAATGATGAAATACAGTCTTCTTAAACCGCGCAACTCCCACATGTTCACTTGCCGACGGCTGAGTGGAGCTGGAGCTGGAGCTGGCGTAGGGACAAAATCTGATGGTTCCTTGTGTTGTCAGGACACGGTGCAGGTCATTATGTAGGTCAAAAACAAGGACAGTGGCAGTTTTAGGAGGAGAGGCAGAAAAAGGGGTGAGGGGGCAGAGAAAGAGAGAGGGAAGGGAAAGGAGCAGGAAGAATGCAGAGAGAACAAAGGAGGAATAATGCAATAGCATTAAAAGAGACAGAAGCTGACCTCAGAGCACTCAGGCATGAGCTGGCTCAGAACACAGCATGGATTTGAACAAATCAGAGCTTTCCACATTTGATAGCCTCCTATCAGCCAAATTGGTGCAGTCCAGTCAGAAGCTCTACAGTCAGACACATATGCACATACTCTATGCAACAACACACATTTCTCTGTATTCCCACTTCATAAGATACTAGAGTCAGGCTGTCCATCACCAGAATGGTACCAGTTCACCATCATGCTCTCACATCTTTTACAATTTTCTCAGCCTAACACAACCTGTCGTTCTGTCAGGGCTGTAGTCTCCTCCTCATGTCAGTTTTGCAAAGGTAGTGTGGTACCTCTGCATGTGTGCGCACACCTATAATGCAAGGACCATGTGTGGCCATTTCCACAGTCAGACCATCAGCTGCACACTCGATCCCCATATCCTTATTCTTTTCTGGAGGACATCATTTCTTGTTTTCATCGATTGCTTGTCTTCATAAATTTTCAGCATCATTTATATGTCCTCCTCTCCTCGCCCCATCGGAGCACCAGTCCCATTTGCACTGACAGCAGCGCAGGCAATCAGGTCAGCAGTCGGCCTATTTTAGGCACGAGGAGCTCAGGGCCTCCGCTTGCTCACTTAAGAACTGAGGTTGCAATAAACAACACATAGGCGACATGCATAAACAGCTTAAGACACAAAAGCCTCAAAATTGCGCCCGTTTGAGGAGGTGTGTCGCAAGGCACTCTTTCCCTTTACTTCCAAAGAGGTCAAGTGAGGTTTTGCATCAAATATGCATGAGCTCATGTGGCCTGCTAACAGCTCCGGACAAGTGCACAGTGTACCGTCTTTTGTGAAGGTCAACCTTCTCTTACAGCATCTTGGACTCACACAGCGGTTGTCCAGATGGCTCAGCAGAGCACGGCGCACGTATTTAATTGCGGTGTCACAAAGAGTGAATTCTGCTTCTGACCTTGGTCACACGACATGACCTGTGGGATGTTAAATAAGTCAGTGGACCGACTGAAGCAATAAGCCTCGCGGTCTGGAAGAGCTGATTACCACTTGGGTCATTGATCTTAAAACAGCGGAGTGACTTAATGTTTGCAGACTGTCCTAAACATAACCACTTAAGCCCTGCAAAACTCCACAAACAGCTGCTTTGTGCTAAAAAAATGTCTGTGTAAATAAGATTTTCCTGCTGAATAAATATGATGCATTATTCAGTTTAACCGTCTACGCAAAGCTTTTGATGAGTTTCTAATTAAAATGACTTCCAGTAAACTTTGTAACACTTTACGCTTAAAAATAGAGGGCACCACATTGCGACTACACAGCTCAGTAATTGAATCACTTTAAGGCCATTAAGTGATGGACTTATCATTGCTGTTGGGCACTTGGGCACAGTTATATTTTACTTTATTAATTACTTTACAGTATTCCAACCTTGTGTACGGCATCCAAAAACTCGAGCCAGTGCAGCTTCTGTAGGTGGAGACTGTAGGTCAAGATTACAAGAAAATCACTGCAGGGAATCCACTTAAAGATAAGCACTTGTCACCACAGGAGAAAGAAAACACACGTCTGTCAGTATGAAGCAGTCTTGAGGCAACAATGACCGCCCTGACTGTATTGCAGCGCAGGTATCTGGAGAAAAAATGTTTCTCTTCGCAACTTTCTCTGCAGACGAACCGATCAACAGATCCTTTGCTTATTTATTAAATTCTTATTCATTTATGTCATCTTTCACTGTTCATAGTGACAATTCTCAAGGGGGCTGCTTGATCTGTACAAAAGCAACGAGTGTGACCTCTGTCTTTGTGTGCAGCTCTCATGGGGCTCCATAGACCAACACAGCACGAGTGTCTCTTCAGACCTTGTACTTCACTGACAGTCAGTCCTTTTCGGCCCCACATAGGCTGCCTCCTGACAGTTGTTTGGATCTTCACTGTACAGTAGATCATCAAACTGAAATGTCTCAACAACTACTGGATGGATTGTCTTGAAATTTGGTACATGACTTTAGGGATCTTTTCACTTTTCATTCAATGCCACCGTGGTAATTATAATAGTGGATTTGGATAAAATCTTCTAATCGTCTTAACTATTGAATGAACTACCAGGAAATTTGGTATAGATAAGGGCAGAAACTTTGGTTTCCCCCTGATTTCTCATATAGTGCCAAAATCAGACCATAATTTTAATCTTTGCTTTGGTTTATAATCAGATAAATGGAAAATTAATCACATTCCCACCACCCTCCCTTTTACTTCATGCTTATTGCTAATTAGCCAATGTTAGCACACAGCAGGTGAGCATGGTAAACATTATTCATGCTAAACATCAGCGTATTAGCATTGTCACTGTGAGCATGTTAACATACAGACATTAGCATTTAGCTCAAAGCAAAGCTGTGTCTAAATATAGCCTTGCAGAGCTGCTAGTGGCTGTGGATTTGTTGAAAGGAAAGAGATGCAACAACATAAAAAAAAAGAAAAGATAAAAGTGGCACAAAATTTAAATCATGGTACACACCCACACACCCACATATATATATATACATGCACAGATGACCCCGTCAAAGCAAGGAGCTTAGTCAGTTCAAGCTGTTAATCACACTAAGTGCTGTAGTGCATTTAAAGTTGCTCTTCTTCTGAGATCAACTGATTCGTCTCACTTATGATTTAGCATCATTTCACCAACCAGTCGCTCCCTTTTTCTTTGTTAGCCTGTGACAGTCAAATAACAATGTTAGGTGGCACTGATAAGACCCAGGGCATGACTGGAGGCGAGACAGACGGAGACCACCAGTCTTGCAGCAATATGCTCACATGTACAACAGTGCGTCTTACATTATTCCACTTTAAATGCATTAATATGATGTGCATTCAGTAAAGTGGCAGTGATGAGTGAAATGCACAATGATTCAGCATAATCACGCACACATTTATAAGGACTGCAGTCCTTCGCCCGGGAATCCATTTGTCTTTTTATATTTTTATACAAACAAATGCTCATGTTGGGATATGATTCCATTATAATCTGTTCAGTAATGGCATTAACGTATATATGGGCCAGATCCAAGCTGGATGTATGCAGCTGGCATGTCTGCAAGGTCTATACATACAATAACAAAACAAAACAAACAAAAAAACCAGGTCATTCATTCACTTTAAATAGACCTCTGTATCGCAGAGATCAATGGAGGCTGTTTGAAATTGCTGTATTTAGCATGCATTGTTATTGCACGCCATAAAGCATATATCAAGCAGCACTTAAAAGGTTAATGACATGCTCAGTAGTGATATTATCTTCTCCAGTATATAGAATTTTCTAGTTAATGTGAAGAGTAGCACACATAGAGACATGTGTATTTATTGTAACCTGCTTGATACATACATGTATCTATTTATCTATATAGGTACCTAGTCGGTTGATTTTTGTTCTTTTTTTCTCATTTTTCTTACCAATGAGAAATCACATATCAGAAACAAAAACATGTTGTAAAAGTCAACGTGGAACAAGTGGCACGTTTTCTATTTTTCTGTCATTTTTTTTACTGCTGATGCTGGCAGAGGGCACATAAACTAGGTATTACTATACCTGAACAATAAAACAATGGTAATATGTACTGACAATAGAGAGCTCGTAAATAGTAATAAGAAAATAGTTCGATAGAATCTTTGATACCTTTACTTGCATTAGTTGCAACGTGCCATGACAGCACATAACGAAAACGCAAAGTTCAGTTGCATGAAGAAACCCCAAGTGGGCTCATAATTAGGTTATTAAAATGATCAATAATTATCATTATCAATTGAAATCAAACATTTTATCGCCCTGGGTGTTGCATTCTCAAAAATATGGGAAACTGAACGTAATTCACCCTGCCCTAAAATTAAGTATTCAGAAAACAACAATTCGTTTGCAGCTTGAAAAGAGAACGCACATTCAAAGAGAGAACTTCAGAGACGTAGATGAATCCCCAGCTGTTAGAAAACTCAGATCAGTCCTCATTGTATGATGTTTACTGGAGGAACCGAGGAGATCATCTATCAGCTGCACTTGTCTATAAAAGCATTTTCCTGTTTATTGTGTGTCACTGCTTTTCATTACCTGCTTGTCCCTCCTATGACTCACTTATAAAAGCATAATAACCTCCACCACAGGTGCATCAGTTGGAGCATCAACTCTAATAAAGTCATCCTGAGACTAAATATAGAACAAGACACTGGCTTTGGCAGTATCATGGAGGAGAGGAAAATAAACTAGCAAGCAAAGGGCATGACTTTTTAAACCTTTTCGGTTCTAGAGGTGGTCATGCACTCATTATGGTGGAGAATGTCGTTATATGAATCAGTTCATCTCCTGCCACAGTGCAGAATGCAGCAGGCAGGTTTGTTACGGCTGTAACTCTGGCATCAGTTCACTAGTAATCCAGTTTTGGAATTCATTGTAAGGTTTGGCTTATATATATATACTGTATGTGGCATTTTACATACAGACGACTCACAAATAAAAGAAAACCTGAACTGTTGCACCCTACAGTGAGGCATGGTTTGGGTCCACTTGTCCAATTAGAGGGAAGGTTCACTGCAAATCAGTGTAAAGTTGTTCTGAGTGGAAACCTTTATCATTTGATGAAACATTTCCACCAGGATAGAAGAGGTCTCTCTAGGATGACAATCCAAACAGCACTAGGGGTCACTGAATGGTTTGATGAGTGTGAAAATTACGTGAATGATTTGCTATGGCCTTCAAAGTCACCAGATCTCAACCCAACAGAACACCTACTTCGGACTGACCATTATCAAAACCCCAAATAAGAGACTATGGTAGCTGGGCTAAACATACAGCATCATGTTAGTAACATGTTTGTCCAAATAATGCCTTTATGGAGCCACAGTTTTAATAAACTGATCATTTAAAATCAATTATATCTTTTATAGTATGTTTACTTTCCCACAACAAATTGCATCTATGGTTGGTTTACTCATTCACAACAGAAATATTAAAATATTGTATTGTGATCTTTTATTCGTACTGTCATTGACGAAGTAAAAAGCTAGTATAACATGATTAGTGCTCTAGTGCCAAAAGGGCTTATTCTCGACTCCCCAAAAGCACTGACAAGCTGTCAGTGAGTCAGCTCGATGAGAGCGACGGAGGAAGGTTAGCATGAATTAGCTCTCCGGTGGTAAGCTACTGTGACGCTGCAAAAAGGGATGATATAATTAGCTTCACTGTCCTCAGATAAGCTAAGGTCACTTCAGGCCATTCAATCAAGACTAGCGCATGATTTGACTGACATAGATAACCTTGTTAATCTTCTATGACTGGATAAGCACTCGGTGATGCACGGCTAAGGTTACAAACTAAGGGTAGAGCTTATAATGGATGGTTGATAGCTGTTAGGGTTAGTAAGAAGGCTGCTGACTTCATGTGATCTCTTTTTATTTAATTAAGTGATAGTGTGTCTGTATGTTACAGTTTATAGAGCCCTAGAAAGCTTGAAAATACATAAATATAAAGAATCTGTAATCCAGGCAGTACATCACTCAAGCTAATATACGGGCGCCTTTTGTCTTATCATATATGTAGCTATGAGGAGGCTAAATTTAGTTGTTATCATCATATAAAGTACATAACATGGGGATCCACTTCCACACTATAAACTATGTGAGCCTCTACTAAGGGTACTTGTATATGTTTTCATTTTAAAATAGTGTTTCAAAATAAAATCCTATCTCCATAATTTTCGCTAACACTAATGCATATCACATGACTATTTACATACACTTAGCATGCAGGTGTTGGTGTGAACAAGAAGCAGAGGGTTGGTTGCTTAGTTATAAAAAAAAAAAAAAAAGTGAGGATTACGGAGAGGTGAAAAGTCAGACCAGACATTTCTTGGCTTGGACCGAGGTGGGAATGTTACAGAATTTGAGCAACACAGACTGATGTCTTAGGTGCCTTCTGGAAAAGGGTCACATGATAGGGGCATGACGAATGAGGGAAGAACACAGTGACTGATAAGACCGAATTAGGAAGCAAACGTGGGTAGCGGTGTCATGTTTTCCCAAAAGTCTCCAGTTCTGCACCATCCAGACTAAAATGACTCAGTGTAAATGTAGCAACAGTTATTTTAAAATGAAATTATATTCGTGTGGATGATTTGGACACAGAAGTGATTCAAGCTAGGGATTGATTGATTATCGACTTATTATATTAAAATACATGAAAAATACATTAATTTAAATATGTGCTACTTTGGCTCTGATACAGCTGCCTCTCTTGTCACCACACTGTGCTGATGCTGATCGGTATCAGTATTGGCCCTGAATAAAAGGTATTGGTCGATCTCTACTTTTAGGTAAAATCATGTTTACCATCTTTAAAATGCTAATTGGCATTACTACAATCGCACAATTGACAGTTTGTCATTAGGATTCATCTTTTGCAAGTCTGTTCAAAATTTTCTGCCAATCTATCAGTTGAGTAGGTGTTCAGACATTTCACAGGACAAATGAAAAATCTGATCTGCTTTTGGAGTCAGATGAAATATCATCACAAATTTCATAGCCACTAATTCAATAGCTGTTGGGATATTTCTGATAAATAAGGCTGACAAACATTGCTTTCCCAAGAGCCAATCCTCCAGCATGGCTGCAACAGACCTTTCATGTAAATGTATCATGTTGTATGTAAATGCACAAATTAATTAATACAACACACTGATGGCACAAAGACTGCTTGTCATTTCCCAGAGAACTCCTGTCTCTATCTTTTCGCACTGTGCCTTTCTTTTCATTGTCAACAAAGGAGCACATCCAGGATGCAATTATCTAACAAATGAATTCTGCACACAGGCATGCTATTATGCACTTTGACATATGGAATTTACAGGCACTTGGGCTTTGAATCTCATGAAAGTGGTGCTTTGGAAGGTGAGCGCACAAAAAAAGAAAAAGCCAGGAAAGACTTGATTGACACTGACAGAGAACAATACGCGGTTGAAGGAGAACCTGACATCAGTTGTGTTGCTTGACAAGCAGTCTTTGTAGTTACAGAATGAAGGCATGGCCCTAATACACAGACTTATTAATACACCACATTAGGTTTATGTTTGTGTCTCCTGGGCTTCAGAACTCATCTTTTTTCTCTTGTTTTTGTGGAACTGGCATCTGAAGCTGGCAGTTTCACTGTCTGTCTATTTATCTTCACGACCCTCACTTTCCCCCTGTCCTGCTTTTCCTCTCACTCAGTGATCTCCTTTATGAGTCACCTGCAGGTCTGTGCTGCGGAGGACTCCAGCCACGGCAGGTTTATTTATATTTCAAACACGGGGCATATGAAAGTGCTTCACAAATGCAAAAAAGGATTCAAAAATCAAAACAGACTCGGAAGAATGCAGATAGGTAAATTAGCATGAAAAGAATGAATAAAGAATGAAAGCATGAGAGAAAATTACAAAAATGGATCAGTGAACATAGGACTGGGCTTAAATGTATTTATAGACTGGGAAAGTCTCCCATGTTACTCAAACTGTGCAGTGATACAAAGCAACTCAACCAGGACGTACACAATGGTTGCACACGTATTGAACGTATTGATTGGACTGCATACACTATTGCATGTTTAAAGAAACATTACACAAAGCTTTATCAAGCTGACCATCTCCAGCCCTCATTAGGGAGACGAACACTTTGGCTCAAATCACTAATGAGACAATACATCAGCCTCGAGAGCTGCAAAAACTAATCAAAACCCTCTTAAAACATGAACACAGTCATGTGGCAACTTATAAGTTATGTCTTGGGGAAAAGTAAACAGCAGCAGAGTGCCAGCTCAGCATCATATCAGGCAATTATTGAGGGAAACCAAACTTTCTCTGTGTTCTGTGTCTTTTCAGCACCATTAATTTGTGCCACGCTGTGTTATTTCTCCTGTGGTGAATGCTATATTAGTTAATTTACAATTAGTGACAAAAGGTCTGCCCACTGTAATAATGAAATCATGCACCATGGCTTGCACGCACAGTTTTTCTGTAAAGTAATCATTTGTGACATCTTTATACAAACATGCTACTGTTGTCCCACTAGGTAATGCTAATGGATTTACGCAACAATGATTCAACCGATGTCTAGCTGATTTGATATCATTAGCGGTTCCAAACACCAGTCGGAGTGTGGTGAGTTCTCCTTTCATTTGTAGGATAGTAAAAGCCTCTATGGATGACCGCAACCACTGCCACCGACTCAAACTGCACCGGCAGAAGAGAAAGGAAAGACAAATGAAGTGCTCAGAGGAAGGAAAATCCAAAACAGGAAAGGAATCATCCATTGCCTTGTACAGATTGTCAGACTGGAGAAAGGTGAAGCTGAAGGAGGAGACAGATGTGCTTCTTGGATTGCAGCTCAGAGACTCTGCAACCGCTTAAGAGCAGTAGTGTACTTATTAATATAACACCTTAATTAAGTTGCAGACTTAGACAGCCAGTGAATGCTAATACTTTTCTGTAGAAAACATATTTTACAGTATAGCTCGGGTTGTTAGCTCTATTAATTTGACAGTAATATGTAGTAACACTGTAACTAGACACTTATTTCATTCTCTTTTTTCTTTTTCACACATGCAGAGTGTGAAAAAGAGAGACTGCTTCTTTCTGAGGGCACAAGAGAGCAATATGGAGAGCTATAAAAGTGTTTAAAAGCATGTTACTTATCACTGAAGGATGTTGAGGGCAGGCCCCGCTTAGTTTAAGCACAGAGCATAATGGTTTTTGTAGTGTATATAAAGGCCAGGGGAAGTGTGTGCATGTGTGTGCATTTAAAGGTCAGAGTAACACATTTCCAGAGAGTAGTAGTCTTCTAAAATACAGTGCTGTGCAAAAGTGTTTGTCCCCCTACAGAAATCTTCTGTTTTTTTGCATATTTGGCACACTTAAATGTTTCAGATTGTCAAATAAATTTTAATGTAAGACAAAGATAACCCAAGAAAACTCAGAATGCAGTTCTTAAGTGAAGATGTTTATTTTTTGAAGAAAAAATGCTGTCCTGCCCATCTTGCCCTATGTGAAAAAGTAATAGCCCCCTTAGCTACCAATCTACCAAATGGGTTCTATCTCACCAGCCACACTCATATATGATTACTGCCAGGCTTGTTGAATCTAAACATCACTAAATAGAACCTGTCTGGCATTGTGAAGTAGCTAAAGGGTCTCAAAAAGCAGCCACATTCTAAAACAAGGGTGGGCACTCCTGGTCCTCGAGGGCCACTATCCTGCATGTTTTTAGATGCTTCCCTCTTCCAACACACCTGATTCAAATGATCAGGATCGTTATCAGGCTTCTGCAGAGCTTGATGATGAGCTGATCATTTGAATCAGGTGTGTTGGAAGAGGGGAACATCTAAAACATGCAGGATAGTGGCCCTCGAGGACCGGAGTTGCCCATCCCTGATATAGACAAACATAACAAACCTCCATTGTTCATTGTTCATTGTTAAAACAGGAGTTATGTCCAATAACTACCACTTGTCAGTTTGGTGCACTCTGAGTTAACATCACACCGCAATGTGTGCAGATTACAGGACTGTTTGTGTTTTGTGTCTATCCTGAGTTTCTGCAGTGGAAAGTCTCCCATTCTGTTTAGTTGAGGTGAGGTGAAAGTACCGAGAACACCATGATGACTGTGATGTGATAACCGTCCAAAGTTTTGTCTGTAAACCTTCAACAGTGCTAAACTGATAGTAACAGATTGAATGAGCAGTGAACACAATAAACTACTATACAAATGACCTGTTGATAGGCTGGATCAGAGCTGATGTTGTGGGGCTATGAGCTACTAATATATACTGTATACTAAAGTTTATTTGAACTGTGGGAAAAAGTGAACAAACTACATTGTCTGCAAATCCTTTAAAGTGGTTTATAAGCCAACAAAGGCCACCAGTCAACAGTGAGGACAGTCATTTCAGCTTTAGGCTACTAAAGACACAGAGATGTACTGAACACATCTGTGGTTTCTGCTCTTACTCATATAAACAGTTAATTAAAATATTAAAAACAATTACAATCAAGCATTTTAAATAATTGAATAGCCTCTTCAGAACAAGGTCTTATAGGTTAACCCTAATGAGAATTTTGGTAATGAGGAAAAAATTTCCTGACCTGCAAAGAAACTCACAGAATAGCATGTGTGAGTCTGTTTAATCCCACGACAAACCTGAATCAATTATGCATATTATTCTCTCTGTAAATTTGAGCTGCTGCTGGGACAGGATATTGTGAGGGATTTTGCACTTTGGAGAGAAAGCTTATTGACGCTGCTGTGCCAATCAATCCCAAATAGTTGATTCTTTCCACTTTAGGACCATTAGCAGTCATTCTATAGAGGTTTTTATGACTGTCTTTAAGATGGATGCTTGAAACGTGATCCTTAAAGGAATAGTTCACTCAGCTTAGCGTCAAGAGTGGAAATAGGCAGAAACAGCTTGCATCTGTCTGAGGGTAAAAATAATTGTACACTACAGGCCAAAAGTTTGGAAGCAACTTCAAGTTTCTGTTCACAATGCCTTTCTTAAAAACCAGTATGAATTTTATGGATTTTGGGATGTATTTACTGCATGATCAGACTTTGCTTTTATTGATAAGCACCATTTTCCTCAATTTATTTTAGGTATACATTGATGTCACCAGACCATTGGTAAATAAATGTTAACAAAACAAAAGAAGGGCTTAGTTTTAGGGAAGAGAAGATTTGCAAGAGTCACAACTTCAGTGCAAAAGTAAAAAACAAAGCACAGTTTATATTATTCACTTTAGCTCTTTGGCTTTTGAGAGTTTACATACAAAAATCCCAATAAATCTCAACTGTGTCCGTATCTTTGACAAACTACCACAGAAATGTTTAGAAAGAAACAGCTGAATAAAGAAACAAGAGTACAGATTTGTACATTGAGGAAAGAAGGATAAGAAAGAGAAATTGCAAAACGCCCAATGGTGTCCAACAAAGGAGTTCACTACACACTGAAGAGACTAGAAGAGACTGGAAGTTATGATCATAGAAAAAGGTCTGGAAGAAAGAGGGTTACTACAAAAGCAGAGGATAAACATATCATTGACACCAGTGAGATCGGTGGAAAACAACGAATCAGCAGTCTCTCATTGATAAACTTCGGAATGCAATTCCTGGCACATACCTTAAAAAACTTGTATATGCCATGCTGTTGTTAAAGCCAGAGGAGGTTACTTTGAAGAAAGCAAAGTCTAAGCAAGAAAAACCCAAATACCTGATAATTATAGTAAAAATGCATTCTGATGAGTGACTCTTTATATGATAATCATGTTTATTTTGTTATACCAGTGAAACTATTATCTTTTTTTGTACAAATTTGATCTTGCTTTCCAAACTTTTGTCCTGTAGTGTACCTCTGAACATCACAAATATCAAATTATATCTTATTTGTTTGATCCAAACAAAAACCAAAGTGTAAAAACAAAATGTTGTGGTTTTATGGGAGGTTCAATAAGGAATTCATTCTAAAAAATGTAAATCCCTTTGTAATGCATTATACATTAAAACTGAAACAATTACTTTGAACAAGAAAATTTACATTTCAGAGCCAGTTCTTTCTTAGAATAAGAAATAAAATAAATATCCTATTCATGTTTTTATATGCTACCTTCAGGGGTATTTCAGAAATTAGAACATCAATGTTTAGTTGTAGCAAATTCCGTGTAAACCATTAGTTGTGGTGAATAATAATTAACTGTGTCTTGTTTAGTGCAGACAGTTCTTAAGTATTTGTTGTATTGTTGTGTATAGATCACTGACATTAGCGACTGTTATCACAGCTCCCATTCTACAAGATTTTGTTCCAGATGTCACTTTGGTGTGGAAATTCCTGATGGTACCTGAAAGCAGCACAGCTCAGTCAACAGTGCAGAAAAACGTCTATTTCTAAAAATTCTAAGAACCAAACGACCAAAATATCACAAATGCAAATGATGTCTTTACTGAAATGGCTGAAAGTCTGATATCTCTCTGAAGGATCCCCTGAATGAAATTAGGAGACCAGACCAGAACAATGAACATTCAGCCTATCAGTGGTTGTCAGTTGGTGTTAAACTCTCTTTCACCACAAAGACAAGGATAACCCAGAGATCTTTTCATACTGGGTTTCAATTCAGTTTGTAACTAAAGTTGTTAGAAATAAATATCATGCGCAATATGGTCAAGCAAACATACATCAAGTCTGGTTATTTTATTACTTTGGGATTCTGGAGCTGAGATTTGATTTGTTTGAAGATGTTCTGTCTGAAGATTGGATTTATCCAGACTGCAGCAATGAGAGAGAGACAGGAGGGGATTATGAGTGATTAAATTACATTTTAGACTCAAATTACTTTACTTTTTCAAACCCAGCAGCACGCAGAGAAGTGAATAACATGCACTGGAGCATCATATCACTGGTCGTAACAGTTACGATGATTTGTGGATATTTCTAATGAAAAATACAAAACGGTGCTCCTCTTTTGGCCAATTGAGGTCAGTAGATTCGTAAATGTTCAAGAGAATGAAGCAGATTTGATGAACTGATCTTTATTGTTTTGTTTGAAGATGCATATCCAGCACTCTGGATCTAGATCATAGTGTCTAATGTAAGTGGTTCCTTCTTTACCTCCATCTTCAGTCTTTCACATCATTCTTTGCTGTCCAGTTCCAGATATAGGGCAAATAGTAAACCTACTGTGCAGCTAAAAATGACACAATTAGATGACACAGAGGAAGTAACAAATCTAAGAGGGTTTCAGTGTTTGATGAGTGGACACTTCAGCAGGGTGGACATGTGCTTAAATTAGGTTCTCTAGTTGAGTTTTGCTCAGCATGTGGCAAATTAAAAAGACTTTACATAATGAAAAATGCAGAACTAATGTGTCGATTATAGAGGGGATGGAAAACTCAACCACTGTCACTCTCATCTCTCTGTGCCAAGAACACACAGAAAGTTGAAAACCAGTCATGTAACTTCACTGAGGTATAGACTAGTTCTGCTTTACCCTTTGTGTGTGTGTGTGTGTGTGTGTGTGTGTGTGTTTTGATAGAAAGAGCGTGCAGCTGCTGCTGATGTGACCCTTACACTTTGTAGATATGTGTGTGTTTGACTGCACACTCATACACATGCACTGAGATGATGCCAGTGCGATCTGTTTGGCCTCTTTGTGTTTGGAGCTGGGCCTTTCCTGCCCTCTGATGTGCATGCTCAGGCCATGAATAGAGCTTTGTAAGTGGACACACACACCCAGTCCTCATGATTTGAATGCTGAGTCCATCTGATCAGTGTGTCTGAGAGAGAGAAAATAACATGATTTTATCATCTGCTGGAAAACAAATTCCCCGTGTAGGCTTTGAATCAGGGTAATCAGAATCATTGTTACAACTTTTTTCCACTTTTTTCCAATACAAATGTTGCATCCCCAGAAAAAACACAGCCATCTTAAGTTTAGCAACATTTAATGAAAAAACAAATCATGTTCTTTGAGGCTAAACGCCGCACATTTCATTACAAATAGGTAAGTCCACTCGGTTTTCTCTAAAAACAAGTGAGTATACAGGCAAAAATATCTGACCTCATTTCAGCACAGATATGAATGAACAAAAACGTGTATAAAACTAATGATTTCAACTTAGTGGGTTAACGTGATAAATGTAAAATACTTCTGTGTGCTACAAAAAGGTGTTTAAAAAACTCCCCGGGTGCTGCACCGCGGCAGCCCACTGCTCCTGCTACCAGTAGGATGGGTTAAATGCAGAGGTTAAATTTCCCTAAGGGTATAAATACAAGTTAAATTATTATTAATTATTTCACCAAGATTTCAACGTCCAGGAAGCTTCTTGTTGGCAGCACACACTTTATATAATTCCATATTTATGCCAGAATGATGTTTTATCATCTAGTACAAACAATCTCTGAGAAATTCCTTCACATTGATCAATATCATCTCTCTTCCAACTTCCAGCTGAATAAATGATTGAAATAACAAATTTGTGTTTTGCAACTGGTTAAAGATGCAATCTGGTGAATATCTATATTTTTTAAGATGTTCATGGTGTTTTTTAAGTGCTGAAAGACACATCATGAGTAAAATATGCAGTCAGCACCAGGGATGAGCATTTCTGTAGTGTACTGGTGACAGTCTGAAAAACACAGATTCAGACTTACAGCATTTCATACATAACAAACAGGAACCAATCCTGTCAATTTGCAGGGTCGGACTTTCTGTATGACAGTGGTATGTAGTTTTACAGTGTTTGTGCAGAGTCATAGATTAGCTGATCTGCACATTATAGAGGAAGCAACAGAGTAGAGTTACATCTAAGTTGTTTTAAGGCAAGAAATGCTTATTTAAATGGAACTTTGATACACAGACATGGGTTGTTAGGGGTTTAATCAAATACCAGAGAGGTACGAGGGGTGATTGATCAGTTTTGAGCCTGACCAAGAAAACAAGACTTGTTAATCAAAATGTTTAGTACTCTGAGAGAGCAACATGTCACAATAGTTTGAGTTCAATTTGGACTCATGTGCATTAATACCTGTACAATACCTGAGTCAAGTATTGTAGGGTAGGTCATTCAAGCTAAATTAACCGAGTTGGTGACCGTGCTGTGATACAGTACCTGTCCCGAAAGGGCATGTCTCCCAAGGAAATCCATGAAGACATGATTAACACATTAGGAAATGATGCTCCATCTTATGCCACAGTGAAACGATGGACAGCCGACTCGGTTCATTTTGCTTGAATGACCTACCCTACCCTACTTGACTGGGGTATTGTACATGCATTAATGTCCACAATGAGTCCAAATTGAACTCAAACTATTGTGACATGTTGCTCTCTCAGAGTATTAAACATTTTGATTAACAAGTCTTGTTTTCTTGGTCAGGCTCAAAACTTATTAAAATCACCCCTAGTGTGGCAGTGGGACTTCGTATGACACGTCAAATAGCATTTTAGTCTTGTGTTCCAACATCACTGGCAGTGAACTTACTAAATGCAATTATTAGCAGCATGATGTTGCCAAAAAATGAAATAAACATGGTTTTCAATAAAATATTATCTTGGTCAAACAAACCATTTCTGTAAGCTTCGCCTAATGGATTTTTTTTTTACTGATAAGAAGTGGAAAATGTTTTTTTTTCCAAGACATCTCTGCCTTGCAAGATTCAGATAGTAATAGATTTTTTCAACTTTCAGCAGAACAGACAGTAGTGTCTAGCCGTGATAATAAATTGATGAATTTTCCTAAAGGTATGATAAGAAAATGTCAGATTAAATCTTAAAGCCTGGCATTCAATTGAGAATTTTTATCTCTAATATTATTACATTTGCTCGGTGGGAAAGAGCAAAGCAGTGTGACAGAAATTCTAAAGAAAAATCTTCTCCCCAAAGTAAAAACAAAGACAGACACATCAGCATCCCGCCAAATTGGAATATCAGTGTGTGTGCCGCGGGGAAACTTGTACTGCCCCTGTCAAACAAATATAAATGAATACAAACACAATGGAATAGATCCACTCACCTCGTCAGGGACGTCCTTGGCGTCAGGCTGGCCCTGTGCGGCTCGGCGGGCCATGGCCCCGGCTCGGATATTACTGAGATTGATCTGGCGCTCTGGGGGTGGGCCACCTCGAGGCTGGCCCCGAACAATGATGGCACAGCCCGACAAGACCTGGAGAGAGGACAGCAAATTGATTGTCACCTGGGGAATCAGCAGTGCAACAACTGGCTGCTGTTTCACTAATCAAATACGGATAATATCTTCTGACACTTTTCTCGAGAAATCTATTCATCACAGAAAGAGACGACACCTGGAGAAAACAGAAGACCACAACACTTCAGCCACCTGTGAGAAAGGAAGACATGGGTGGTGGTTTCTAGTTTCTGTTTCCTCCAACACGTTACTTGTACTCTGGTTCGCACACTAAACAGTTGTATTTGCAGACAGTGTCGATCTGTTATGCACTATAGGAGGGATTCATTTGAAACTGGTGCAACATAAACAAACACAGTAGGTCAGCAAATTATTATTTTGGAGGCTAATCAGTTGCAAATTTGCAAAAAATCACTGCAGCTTTAAACTACCAAAGTCTACGAAGATATAACAGGAGCCTTCACAACTTCACACCGCACGTTACCATGGTGACAGTCTGTCATTCAAACTCAAGGTGAGATCACACCATCTGATAACGTTGCTAAATACAAAGAAAAAAAGAGAGAGATAACCTACTCTTGGGTTTGACAACCATGGCATTTACACGAATCTGAGCAAACACCTTTTATCTGCAGACTCTCCAGTGTGTCTGCAGGGAGCATCACTGGGGGCTGTTGATCTAAGATGTGGGTTAGATAAAACTCTTTCTACAAATCATCCCGAGTCTTCCCCCCTCCACTAACAGACTAACTCCCTCCAAGTATAGGCAAAGCAGAGGTGCAGCTGTGATGTTCACAGACTGACCAGCCACGGAGAGAAGACAAATAAGTTCAAACCCCATTCCTCTGTTGACAAAAGAGCCAATTTAAACTGGAAATGTTACACAGAATTGCTTGACCCCTTCATCGCCTCTCTTAATGTACAGATGTGAACTCTCTCGGAACAATCTTCTCACAATGGGAAGCCTCCATGCAACAGGAATAATCTTGAAGACATGGAAAGAATGCAGACGTGCCTGTTTTGTAATAGGACATGAGCTGGAGGGCTATCCTGATCTTTTATAATATGGAAGGAGCATCATCATCACAGAGTATTGTTAATGGTTAATGTAAATGTTTCTTATGATTGATGTGTGGTGATATAGATAGTCCACAAAATGGACATTTGAGCACTCAGTTTACTGAAAGATGTTGCTTAAAGCTTGGAAAGTAATTGGCACACAATCAGGAGTGTCACTCAAACACATCATGTAACTTCGTCTTCATGGTTTTCTCATCAATTCAGTTTTATGTGCCAACTAAGAGGGTCTAACGGTTTGTTCCAGTATGCAGAACTGACAAAAAAGGCCACATATAATCAGTAATATGGGAATAATTTCCAGCACATTTAAATCCCTGAAAAAACAAAACTTCAGTAATAAAGTGAAAAAGAAGTGTCCAGATTTAACTGTGATACATGCACGGAAAATATGACAGAATAAAGAGTTTCTCTCAGTTAACTACCACTTAAGGGGTCTTGAACAAGACAACACTGATGATCCAGTACTGGGCACCTTCCACAAGTCAAACTATGAATCCATGCAAAGGAATTTAAGGGAGAAAATCTGTTAACTTAATCTGTATGAATCAAAGTCAATCTGACAATAGGCCAAATCAGCTATGAAAGAAGTTCAAGTGACATATGGACATACTGAGATTACACACAACCGAGATGAATGAGAGATTACAGGGGGCAAGGAAGTTGTAGCTACGTGTCATTTCGCCGTGGTTGGTTTGAACCAGTACACCAGGCAGCACACAGAGAAAATGCTGTCTGTGATTTTAACTGGAGGAACATTAACCAGCTTAACTACAAACAGAGTTAATAACTAGCGCTTCAAACACGCCTCAATGGAATTTATAGTAAACGCTGAGAGGCACAGAAACGATACTTTAACTTATAGAAGGCAGCGTCTCATGTTAGCTTTTATGCTAAGCCCTAATTTGCATGTGGCCAGTAAGTTAAGTGAGTGTAGCGGTGCTGCTCAGCACGCATTTGTTTATACAGACAACAAACTTTGCTCATGAAAGTTAGCAGTTAATGGACAGTAAACGCTAGTTAGCTAACCGTTAGTTAGCGGTTAGCTGGGGAACTAAACATCTGTTAACGTTACAGACACTTAACTGCTTTAGTTTACAGTCAGTTTAGATATTGTGATTGTAAATTAAATCTGTCAGTGGACTTTTCATATCTATCAACACACTTTACATTTAAAGGTAAATAGTTCGTTTGAGTTACTTATAGCTAACTATGAAGTTAGCAACATGCTAACGCCAATTTCCTTCAGCTTATTAGCAGGCTAGCAAATTTAGTAGCAAACTAGCTAACGCTGGCTGACATGCTGCCGCAACCATGTGAGCTTAATGTTACTGACAGGTGTTATTACTATCATGTCAACACTGTCATTCAAGAGACATTATTATTTATAACGCCTAATAACTTCAGTTAAAGTTGTGAGACAACGGACGGCTAGTTTCGCCTTCATTAGCCCTTTGCTCACTGAGCTAACTAGCTGTATCCCCACTGTGCTCTCATATTCATGTGTTAGGATTCCTACCATTTTCACAATTCCTCTTTGCAGAGGAGCAGTCGGAGCGGGGGCTGTCTGATTTGGTGCCGAAACAGATGCCATGTCCACCGGTTTGAGATACAACGCCGTTAAGGGGTAGCCAGGTAAGGGAGCTGGGACTCAGAAGTGAGTGCCTGTTCTAATGAAAGCCAAGAGAAAAAGGCTGAGCACCGATCAACACACACGTTATACCGGAAACACACTTTGCCATGCATACACACACGGTAAACCGTTCCGGGTCCGGGGGAGCAGAATGAATGGGAGCGAATGGAGCCTCCGATCGACCGCGTAAGCGAATTGAAATAAAGTCTTCCGGAGCAGGAGGTTCGACACGTCAGCACAGTGTGGACGCAGCTGATGCTGCATTCAGGGCGCCTCGGAAAAAACTTCAGTCTGAGCTGCAGACAAACCAGACAGTGAAGGGAGCATTGAAGTGTGTTCACCTGTGGGTGGTGGGAACAGAGAACGTGTGAGAAATAATGCATGCTAATTTAACTCCTCATTGTTTAACTTTTTTCCTTGTTTGTTCTTAATAAATAACTTTGTCCCAATAGCTTGTATACAGTTATTACACCACTGTAACACATTGCCTTGTGTGAAACCACAGAAATCAAATGTGAGTTTTTGCAGGCTTGAATGCATGCTATGTATTTTACAGTCAAATATAATCTCTTTAATAAAGTAATGCAGATTATTCATTAATCTTTAACACTAACGCCAACATAAACTTGGGATTGGCCTAAACTTTCTATTCAAAATGACTGCATAATGTGCACATGTAAATACGAATAAAGTACCAACACCGTAATTCAAATACAATGTAAGATGACACTGACAGTAACTGTCTGAACCTGAGTGACCATCAGCACAGCTTTGCATTCCAGCTGCACCTATGCATATGTTTACATACACTTTCTATGTAAATTTTTTGCCCCACTATTAGCCCTAAGCTATCTTTACAACATAAAGCTATATCATTATTTCACAGGTTAGACTTGTACATGGTATTTTTACTATATTTGTATATTTGCACCTTTCTTGCTCTACTTTTTTTTAAACTATTGTCTGATTGTGTAAATGCACAGACGGGACTGCTGCTTAATTGCACTGTACACATTGCAATGGAAATAAGGGAATTATGTTTTATTCAATAACATAACATAACATAACAGGACTTTCTTAATGCCAAAGGAAATCTTGTGCCAGGTATCATAAGACTAATGCACTGTCAAATAGAATAGTAATGACATATAAGTACAATACTTAAGAGAAGAAGTAGTTCTGGTAACGATGCTATAGTGATAAAGTAATATTGCACATTATAATAAGTATAATATAGTATATACATTAACAACGCAAGACAGCTGTCTTACTGCCAGAAACTATTCATATCAATAATATTACATAATGTAAAGACTGATTATTTCCGAAAATGTTTGTCCATTTATTCTCTGATTAAAGAAACGTGCCTGTTACGATATATGGATGCATAGTTTCTCCCTCACAGTCGTAGTGAAATCAATAGACAGGGCAAATGAATGAACCAGATGAGAAAGTAGACACATAAAAAAATTGCCGCTCAGTTGTACTTGGCAGCTCCCAGAGGTGATTGAGAGTAACTGAGAGTGGTGTGTGTGTGTGGGAAGCAAGGCACTGCTTGAAAAAGACCATTTGTGCTCGGGGGATCTACTCTAAATATTTGCAGAGGCCAAATACCTTGTGATGTTGTTGTAAATCATGACTCTTTTGATGATCTGACATTAATTCCCAGAAGGAGTGACTGGTAATGGCTACATTGAACTATGTGTTTGGGGAAAGACGGACAGTCAGCACAAGACAAAGCGAGAAGAGAGAGATTGGAGAAAAATAACATGTGCACATTGTAAATTAACTACGTTTCAAGGTTTGCAGATGACTTATAGCACAGATGCTGCGTGCATGTAGTGACAAATTAAAGGAAAACATTTTATAAAGTATCTGAGAGAGGCCATTATGCATTGTCAGGATATTATCAGTGCTCCTTATCAGATCTAAAATTGGTGTTCAACAGTGATGATTCGGTAACTGCATATTATGATTCACCTCATTTTCATACTCATCAGACCATTAAGTGAGCCCGTGGGCAATGTAGCGCTGCTGCTGAGCTTCTGTCGGGAGCTGTAGTTAAAAATACTCAGAGAAGATGTTAGTTTACCTTTTGTTCAAGCTCTTCTTTACAGCACAGTGCAAATGTCTTATCCTACGTCTATTTTGTATTTAAATATATATCCATTCAAGCTTTATTGTTCCAAAGAACCTCCTTTCTTACTCCATTATCTGTCCTCACATGTGTGTTTATTGCATATCTCATATGTATATATATGGATTGGTGTGTATATGGAGCCTTCTGGGTGTAACACCACACATCAGCCCTGCAAGAATTATGAGACCCGAGGCCAGGTGGACGTTTTTGGCTTCTGCAGGCGTTAGTCAGTGGTTGCAATAGAAGTTTGCACTAGACTGCCAAGAAACTGAACACCACCAAACAAATGTATTTTGATAACGCAGTATTTACCATTTTAAGCGATGTGGCTACTACAAGAATATCTTCCAGTTTCATTAGTCAGTCTCTAGCCGACTAATAAAAATTTGTCAAGTGGAAACTTGGCTGCTCACTTCAGGAGAAAAAGCTGGCATCATGGTATCACCTGAGGATAAGAAAGAAAAGAAACAAAGGGAAAATGTGCATTATGAATACAGAATCAGAGCAGCATCAGAGCGAGGAAAAGTAATGAGAAAGTTATTTTAAAAATGGTGTTAAAACTTACTTGACCGTGATAACTTAGAATGCACCAATGAACACTGCAAAAAGTCTTATTAAACCTAAAAAGAATAAACTTTATAGCTATATTTTTATTGAAAGAAGAAGAAAAATGCAAGAACAAGTATTCATGCTCGTAATGTAAGGTCAACATGCACCTTAATACTGGACCGTAGTTCTTTAAATTAAAAATGCCCACTGTGTTCCAGCTCAGTAAATTTCTTATTGTCTTTGCAGCAGGCTGAAAGCTTCCATGCATTATTGAACAGCAGATAAAGATTAACTTGGAATTGCTACAAAATTTTCGGTGTAAATGGGATCATTATTGCATAAAACCCTGCACACTCTATGGCTAATGTGGATATTAGCACCACTCCAAGATTCTAAGATTAACAAAGGCTCATTGGATGTTTCTTTTATCATTGTGCCATATTATTAAGAAAGCAGACAGGCAACGGTAAGAGCTTATAGCTAATTATTTAAATCACACTTGGTTTTGGCAAAGCTGCACAAGGTTTGAAGGGGGGAAAGCCTAACATTTATTAATTACTTTAACAAATGTAGATGCTGTCTCACATTAGTTTCTGTGTCCGAGCTGCAGTTCAAAGCAAATATCATGCTTAACTAAAGTTTCCATTAAAACTTGTAAAAAAATTAAATTAAATTAAATAAATTAAAAGCAGAATACAGAATGACCTCCCTGTCCATGAGCATAATATTTGAGGAATTGTGAGAAAAAGAGGGGATAGAAAAATTGTTCAAACATTTTGCATAATTGGTTCAATAAAATGCTGTAAACATTGGTAATGTGGAACATTCAGGATTGTAAACACAAATACTTCAACTTACTTTGCATGAAATGTGTGATTAACACTACTCAATTGGAACCTTTAAAAAAACTAAAACAAGTGGATGGTTCCAATAATCTCATGATTAAAAAATAAATGAAGTTTTTCCAGATCCAGTTAAATTCAATGGCATAGGAGACTGTTTTTTCGTGGCCTGCTGCTGAAATCGGCTCATTTTGCCACAGCCATGAAAATGTGAAATCAGAATATCTATTGATTAAAAAACACTAAAACAATCATCTGCATTCACAGAAGTACAATTCAAAAACATCGACATCACATAAATCACTTTGCTTTCACTAAATAGGGAGGACAAAACTGCCCATGGATGCAGCTCCGTTGCGCACAGGGCACCTCGGTGCGCATTGGAGAGGTTTTGGTAACCTTTTTACGCGGCAGAATTGTTCACATTTCTCAACGCTTCAGGACACAACAAAGCACCGATTTAAGTTGCTTACGCACAAGACAAAGAACTAGGACGTGTAGCTACAACGTGTATGTGGTCTGTGGCTCTATTTAGGCACTTCAACTACCGCCCCTTCCTTTGGGGAGCCCAGAGTAAAATTTACGCACCACGAAAATGCGGTGCTGTCTTAACAACACAACGTAAGTACTTTAATCAGCCTCGTTTGGCACACACTGTACGTGCAATAAAGTACTATAAATCAATGACTACATCGACTCCAAGGTAATAAATAAAAATGCTTGCCTTATTTGTCCTTTGTCTCGGTTGGCAAGGAGATGATGGTGTCCAAAAATGGCTGTCCTCTACGCAACCTGGCTGATTGTACACACAGTATTATTGTCCTCAAACTCATGGTTAATGTATAATTTGGGCCATATGGCATTTTAAAATCCGAGCCTTTATTTCGGTGGCACTTCGATCTGTGTGGACCCAACTAATGATATTCAATTAGTCATTAAACAGGCCAAAAGACGAGGCTCGTGTGGGTTTTCGCATGGGCTAATATTTGCTCGTCAAATATTTCCCTTTGAAATGTTTACAACGCATTTTTATCTGCTGGCTGCCCAAGGAACATCTGTGAGGGTTATTTTAGCCTCCCTCTTCTGGATAAACCAGGTCCCCCAATTGGCCCTTTCCTTGCGCCCATGTACGAGTCTATTTGTTCACGTTTTGAAAGAAAATGTAATAAAGAGAGACTGCGTGATGGATTTATGATTTATCAAAAGCACTTTACCATATGGCAGTCGTCATTGGAGCAGATTCCCAAATGTTTGCTTTTTGGAAGGAGACCAGAGATCCCTTTTAATCTGAGCCACTTCACCTGGGAAAGGATGCTCAAGTCACGTGACCACAAATCCCCCCTCTAAAGTATAGGAGACACACTGGTTGTTGATCATTTAGTTTGTTTAAAAGTGAGGGTTTGTATCTTCATTTTGGCAACATTAAAACTGGAGCCAAAGCAGAAAGTTGAAGGAGTGAACTGTGCAGCACTGGAAGTTGGTTGGCAGCCACTGCGCAAGAGGGAGACCAATGAATTCCCAAACTTAATTACTGCAGCAGCAGACATAGATGTTGACTTTCATAAGAATCCAGATTTGCTTGTTTGTGCTGAAAATGCGGCATAGTGAAGAAATATGATCAATTCTGCACATGTGCCATGAGTTTACCTTTTTGGTAAAGCCTTGCCTCAAATGCACAATATGTTGGTGTAATATGCCCCTAAAAAAGCTGCAAAGATGATGATAGATTTTTCTTTTTTGACTTAGTTAACCATGCAGATTATTTTGTGACAATCACGAGATATATCAGGAGAATAATAACAAGAATCGAGCTCAAGTTTGGAGCTGTATTACCTGCTAGAGGAATCTTTCTAAAACATGAATTTCCAAATCAGTCCACCTCCCTCTGCGTGTTGGATAAATCAAAATGCTGGATCCTTGTTTGGAAAATTCTGAAAGAAATAAAAGTTACAAGTGGAATTACGACTAGAATATGTTTTACATAAAGAGGTTTGGGCAGCAGAGACGCACCAAGCTGAAGCCAGGTCCATGCACTTCCAAGTAATATTGACATTTGTGGATTCAGGCCACTGCGTCATGTGGAGGTCTGCAGGTCTATAAATCTCTGCTGGAGGCTGTGATTCCCCTCATTGTTATTCTGCAGAGGTGCGTAGAGTTACCTGGACAGTTGGACTTTTGCAGCCTCCTGGGAACATTTTGTCTGTTTCATCATCAAGGCAAACGAGGGATGTGCGGGACAAACATTGATCTGCAAAATAGAGGTTAATATCACAACTTTATTATGCACTTTTAAGACTATTATTAGGTTTTAAGACGCGTAATTGCGCAATGAGAATAGACTTTACATGTCACCTTTTAAGGCTTTGTAACGACAAGTAATCATTTTAAAGCAGTTTCAACAGTCTAGGCTGTGTCATGATAAGGTGGTGGAAGTGTCAACCAGCTAGGAGGAATGTTTCTCAACGGCAGACCTCTCCCAGAGTCCAAGAGAAGGAAAATGATCGAACTGGCCTCGGAGGGAGTCCGTCCGAGTCAGATCTCCAGGATACTCCGGGTACGCACAAACCAAACGGCACAAGCAGAGCATTTCCAGGCTTTACACCTACAGTGTGTCGGGTTTTGGTCACATAAGTTGCTTTGATTTTACTTAAAGTGATGGAAAAGTCTCAGTGAATCGGAACGTTAGTGGATGATGTGCGTTTTTCTGCGCGTCTTTTAGGTGTCCAACGGGTGCGTCAGTAAGATCCTGAGCCGCTACCGGCGCACTGGACTCCTGGAGCCGAAGACCATCGGAGGAAGCCGCCCTCGGCTTCTCACCCCCGGCGTCATCTCCACAATCATCCAGTGCAAAAGGGAAAATCCAACTATTTTTGCTTGGGAAATTCGTAAAAGGCTCTCAGCAGCACGGATATGTAAGGCCTCCAAAGTTCCCAGCGTAAGTAAGGCTGAGATCCAAATCTTATTTTTTTGTGAAACCAAAAAGTTTTCCAGCAACTTGATGGTGCTTTTTTGCGCACTGTGTTCTGCAAGGTGTCGTCGATAAACAGGATATTAAGAAAGATCCACCTGGACCACGGACCGATGTGTATGGAGGTCAGCGCGCACATCAGGGCTGAACAGGGTGAGAAAAGATCACAGAAAAGTGGAAATAAGACGAAAAGATGAGAAATCTCTACAATGCACTGTCATACAATGCAACCCAAATCTCAAATTAACCTAATTTGATCTTTTTGACACTAGTTTATATCACCAAACCTGTTGATTTTCCACATATTGCACATTGAATTGCAGCAAACAGACAGTCTTAAAAAAAAGAGAGAATTGTTGCACCAACTTTAATAAATTGCTTTAATTGGTAACACACAATTAAATTAGCTTAATCAAAATTAAGTGAACAACTTATATTAATGCCACTGGTTTGAGTTAGATGCACTTTAATTATGTGATTTCTCTCAAATTTAACATTGCTTCAACTTAATTTTAAGAAAAGTCAACTTGAAGTTTCTAATTTATCCAACTTCAATATTTCAATATAGACTTCTACTGTTCCGTCATTTTCTTTACACTGCAATCCTACTTGAAGAAAACAGCAGCTGAGTTGCAGCAGAAAAAATTGAACGTGAGATGTAAAATGCAAAAGGAGTAAATTAGGAAATTAGAATACCAGTTTAAAAGAACAAAGTATAATTTCAAGTTGATAGAATCCACAAAAGTAGACTGCAGTCACCAATCCAGACAATTAAATATACTTTACATTCAACTGCAGCTCAAATACACTTTTTACAGTGCAGAAGAGTTTACATGGAGATTGTGCATAACATGTCTGTATTTGTGTACTCGCAGATTTTTACTCCGTGGTTCAAGAAGACGTGAACGAGGTGGAGATCTTTCAGACGGTGTGCAGCAATGAGAAGAAATCTAAAGGCGTCCAGCACAGAAACCGCACCACCTTCACCCCAGAGCAGACCAGAGCCCTTGAGCAAGGTAATCCTACAGTTCAAATCAACACAAAGCATTTTCATTCCCAGAAAAGCAGTTAAACACATGTTTCTGTCTCCCAAACCAGAATTCTCTCACAGCCAGTACGCCGATATGTACACAAGAGAGAAGCTGTCTGCTGAAATTAAGCTTCCAGAGGACACCATCAAGGTAGAGTCATCGTTTTTTATCATCAAACTGCTCACACAGATTCATATATTTGATCTTTTTGTTCTTGTGTTTTCTGTGTCTCCAAGGTGTGGTTTTCAAACAGACGGGCTAAATGGAGGAGGGAGGCCAAGCAGAAAAGCAGCACACAGAGTAAGTGTGTGAAGGTTTGCTTGTGTTGCTCATTTGTAGGGATGAAAAATCACTTTACACATTGTGGGAACAGAAAGCAAGTCAGGGTGTGGATTAGTTTAGGTTGGGTAATGTAATATCCTCTGAAGTGAAGGAAGGAGGAGCAGATGCCAAGTGTGCAAGGAGAAGAATACGCCTGATACCACAATTCAGCCATAAAAAAACCGGGACTGAACTGAATTGTAATGGAAACCTTTCGGCACACGTCCATTCACACCTCAGCACTATCTGACTAAATGTATTTCTCCTCTACAGCTGCAGACCTTCAACAGCAGAGAGATTTTGTTCCTGTGAATCCTGCAGTGCCACACAGCTTCACATCTCAACAGGTACAGCGTGAATCATGTCCGACCAACTTTACAGCCCTTATATGTATTGTGTTGTGTGAAAAGGTCCTTGTTTTCTGACAAACATAGGACTGTTTGGTTGAGAATAAGCAGCTTTCCTTTTCACTCCTTATTAAATGTGTTCAAATGGCACTTCCACAGCCCTAATAAAGCAAAGGTTCTTGAGTCTAAGATGATTTTTTAACTCAACTTTAGCTTCTGGGTTTTCACACATGACAAAAACATGCAGTATAATCGTATTTAGATTATGTTTGTGTTGATTCCAAGTTGACAGGAGTGTCAAGAGCCGACTGTCAGAACACCTCTTTGTACAATGCCGTTACCAGGAAGCTGCAAACTGGCTTCTTCTACCCAACAGAAACAGGTAAGATCCTGAAAAGCTCTCTTTGAAAATGGTAAATAGGACTTTACCCACACTGAAGGTGATAGTTTAGACATTAGAGAATAGTTGCAATGTCAGGATCATACTTACTGAAGGTATAAATCCTGATCACAGACCTAAACCCATAGAATGTAATGCCACTTTATTGTTCATTCCTTTAAAGTTGTAAACAACAAGAGAAATTCTACCATTGATTCTCTCCACAGTTATCTTCCATATATATTTGGCTGCACTCATTGTAGCTCTAAAAACCTTCTTATCACTGTGTCAGATTTCTCTCCCAACAATTACAAGTTCGCTTTACAAACCACTAGGCCACCACTGCCCCAAGCTGCTGATTTAAATACAGTTAAACTGTGTATGGTTTATGGTCACTCACTGTAAAAGAACAAATGACTAGTGTGGAGATAAATATTTTTTTCTGTGATTTTACTAGATATCATCTGTAATTTAATAAAACAGGAAAATATTGTAAAACAACCATTTAAGAAATTATTTGCACTTTCAATCCTTGATATACATGTTTTTTCTTTCAGATAACAGCAAATATCTGTAAAATAATGATATTTTTTAGCTGATTTAAATACAGTTAAACAGTGTACGGTTTACGGTCACCCACTGTAAAAGAACAAATGACTAATTTTCGTCTGTTTTTACAGTAAGC
>OMNN01101340.1:12678-31542 GCA_900302755.1 Chromis chromis
TTTTATTTAATCAGGGCTGCCATTTAGTATACTGTGATCATCACGTGTCACTTTACTCAAGATAATTACCATTGATTTTCATGCATATTTGACACTTAGCATGTAGGCTATTAATTAAAGAGTTGGCTCTGTTCCAGGGTTACAAACCACAGGGACAAGATCAACTCAGTCGATTAAGAAAAAAATACATGCAAATACCGGTAAAACAGGCAACAATGAATTTACTTTGTTTGCAAAACTAAATCCGGCGAATGAATTAAAATAAAAGTCATTTTGTCATGGCTCAATGAAGGTGGAGGTGCTGCTACTGCTGCTGTTATCGGCGGCACCGAGACTGTGTGAGTGCAAGCATGTGCATGTGTGTGTCACAAGGGAGAGAAAAGAAAAAAAAACATCAGACAGACCCCTGGAGCAGCTGTTGTCCCCAGCGTGCCCAATGTTTAACACACACACACATGCACACACACACACATGCACGCACGCACGCAGCATTTCATTCTGCTTGCACACCCTGACACATGGATACAGTCGGCTTCCACCTACTTTCCTTGCAAACCTTCCCTCGGTTCATCTGCGTTTTTCCATTGTGTGATTTAAGCTGAACTACACACTAAAAGCTTTCTGCAGCCTCAAGAATCAAAGGTTTCTTTTACCAACAGAGGGATCAGATGTGAGCGCCTACGAGAAGCAGACACGGAGCCTCAGAGAAAACTAGTGTGTGTACTGAGGGATCTTGGTCATCATTTAGTGTTGAAATTAGGGTCGTAACACCTCCAGACTGCTCGGTGCATTAATTTAAACCATCCTTCTCCACATCTGCTCTGAACCCTGATTAGACCCACACTCACCTCCATTTCGGCTCATTAGAAATCCTCCAGCGGCCGCACTAAAACGCGTGTTCTCGAGGACCTCGGCTACCTCTCCGCTACCTCAAACACATCCACCAGATGTCTTCTTCTACACTATCAATCTTTACTCATCCTTCATCTCATCCCTCGCTCCTCTTTAACCCTCGCCTTTCTGCCTCACCTCATATCTCTGATTTGCCTCCCTCCTCGCTCTCAATCTCTGGTCGTCTCCCTTGGGGTCAGACGGACAGATGCGTAGCCTTGTACTGTCCACACACACTAGCACAAAAACACATTTCTGACCTCATTTCTCCAAGGGGGTCAGTTCAACAGTGGCTATGAAGAGACAACAGCTGTACAGTACGAACGGAGAAAAGGAGAGGAGGAAGATGAGAAGATTACTTATCTAGGTGCAGTTATCTTGATTAATCATTTATCTATACCACCAAATGTGGCAAAAATGGTCACAATTTGGGGGCTGCACATAGGGCATGCATGCTATTTTTGCTTGAATAAATGACAAGAATGACCAATCAAATATTAACACAGTCGTGCACTATTATTCAAAGTGTAATAATACTAGGGAGGGTATCTTAATCTGCATGTGTGGACTCAGAAAACAAACAGATCTGTAAATGTATGTAAGGTGTACATGAGTAAAAGAACCTGAAAGATATGATTGGCAAGTGTAATTCTTTATTATATTGTATCAGGGCCTAATTGGGAATTTGCCATCTTACATCACTTCTATGCTACACTGATGCTCCGGACCATAAAAAACCGACTTAGTGATGTGCTTTCACTGCATCTCCTTCACATCTTTACAGAACTTAGAAGATCTGCTTTTAGTTTAAGCACCTTTAACTCTTTACACAGTGCCCGAAAAAAATAATTATTTTGCCTTGGTCATGATAACGCATCATTTAGCTTCTGTCTGTACCTATTTTACAGACCTCCTCCAATGCAAATCCATTTTTCTTGGTGTTTTACATGCTAGAAGTCATCTCATGAGCGAAATAAGACGTCAACAACATGACTGAGCATTTCCGCCTTGCAGTGTACCAATAACAGTCTCGAAAACACTGATTCAGTCTTTCAGGGTTTCATATGTCATAAACCTAAGGAGCCCTCTGTGATTATTCAAGATCAAATAAATGAAATATAATGAACGTATAGATGCTCTTTTATTATTATACATTCGGACTAAAAGTATTTCATTTAAAGAGCTGGAGAACTGGATAGTTGCACCCATTTAGCTGACTTTTTACACAACTTTTACTACACTCCTGTTTCTTTGCCCAAGATCCACAATGCTTCACGCTCACTATTTACAACAAACAACTAATTAAAAATGAGAACTGTGTAGTTGAGTAGTTTAACATTGCAGTTGATATGTAGGCAGCATATTGTGAGATGAGCAGTACCCATCCTGGCAGTGTGAGCTTTCATAAATACTGATCAGACACAACATTATGACCACTGACAGGTGAAGTGAATAGCATTGATCATATCGGTACTATACACCAACATGTTGACGAACATGAAAATGGTCCAAGATGTTGATTTGACCACCAAACTTCCTAGACCCCATTCTGATTCAACAGGATGCAGTGTAACAAGTCTGATTGACAGAGGCCCCACTGCACAAGCCAGAGTACCCAAAGGATCCACTGCCAACGTCCTGGTGCCAGACCCCATAGGACACCCTGCGAGGTCCTCTTGTCCATGCCCAATGGTTCAGAGCATTTTTGACCACATAAGGGAGACCAACACAATATTAGGCAGGTGGTCATAATGTTATGCCTGATCACTGTATATAAAAATTGTATTTGCATTTACAGATTTGTGTACGTTTGGCAAATCTGAATACATGTCGGTGGATTGATTTATGAAAGTAAGAGAGACTGCAATATGGTTTCATAACTCTGCCCACATTTGCATTGCTACAATAACACCCCGTATAAATCCTTTAAAGTAACATAATCAGGATAATCCGAGGAGTATTAGGTTGATATGTGTACCAAATTCAAAACTGTCACAATCCTACAACGTATGTGACACACAGCTTCTGAGAACTATCGTTTCCAAGGTCAGGAATAAACTTTCACACTGCCACCAGAAGTTTTTTTTTCTTTGTCATTTATTCACTGTTCTGTTTAAGGAAAGAAAACATCTCCATCCATATGTGCAACAAGAATCAGTACAACAAGGTGCAAAGAAACTGATATGTTCAAAGATACAGTTTGTACCATATATTTAAAAACCACCATGAGAGGCATGCAGTAAAATACTAATGAACCACATTTATTAACGTACAACTAAAGTCTTGAACTAACTGTAAATGCATTTGAATGAAGTCTTTTAGGACATTTTCAGACCTAAGAGACAACAATGGAAACTCAACTTTAGGCTCTTTATCAAACCACCATGAATTCATAATCCTGCATGAAGCATTTCTTTTATTATTTTATTTATTTGCTGTGGTTTTGTTGTATATTTATCGATTTTCAAAATTGCTTCACATAATCAACAAAAAGACTAAGCAGATGTGGTCAAAGTGCTAAAACTTTTCCAACTAATCATCTACAGGATTATGTTTTGGCAACAGTATCAGGAGTGCAAAGAAGCTTCACAATATTTAATACAGTTGTGAGTTGTGACTTCAAGGGAGATAACTGTAACTAAAAAGCATTTAAACTGGGGTTTAAAAAATAATTGACTTGTGAAATCTTTTAACTATCTTCAAGAAATCTAATCAATAAAGGCAAATTATCGCACTTCAGTGGAATTAAATCATGTAGCTTCTATTTTCTGGGTTTACTTCTCGTACAATAAAATAAAATTACTTTCATTTATAAATTTGACAGGCCCTAAAGCCCCAGAACAACTCTCGACACACATCTCCAGCATCCATCATCTTTCTTTAACATCCCAATTGGTTTCACTCAAACCAAGTAATAAGCTTCAATCACTTTTTAAGGCTTGTGCCAGGCGGAGAACAGGGCAGGTGCTGGTGTAGGTGTTGTTGGAGTTGAATGTGATTGTAGAAGAAAAAAAGAAGACAAGGAGAAAGTGTCTTAGCATGCCAAGAGCCACGGGCAGGAATTAAACCCTCATTAGGATCTGGCACCACCAACACTCTTTCCTGGAATCTCTGTGTGTGTGCGGCTTTGTCTACGTGGTACAAACACAACTACACAGTATCATCAAAGGCGGCGGTCAAAGAGTGTTTCTAAGTGTATTAAAGTCAGGCAGCCAAATGTGAATAAGCAAAAACCATGAAAAATGACTTCTAATTATAAGTGTTTCATATCAATCAAGCATGTATCCAAGCATCACAGATGCACAATTACACACAACCACTTTATAGCCGATGGTAACAGACTTAACTTCACTGCAAAGGGCCAACAATGCACCATTCAACAGTACATGTTACATGCTGCAGTGTCACGTGTGTATTATTTTAATCTAAGAGGTGACACATGATATAAAGATTGAATGGAATAGATGAGACGTCTGATACTATTCTCATCTCAATGAAACTGCTACCTGTTGTTTCTGCACTTTGTTTTGTTTATATGCATTAACCAAATAAGAGATAGCATGTTAATTTGTGAGCTTTAGAGGTTTCGTTACCTTTGGACAGAGCCAAGCGAGGTCTTTCCCTCTGCTTCGTTTTCTTGCTGAGCTAAGCTAACCAGCTACTGGCTACAGCTTCATATCTAGCGACCGGAAATGAGAGTAGTATCTTATCTAATTCTAAGCATTTTCCCCAAATGTTAAACTTTTCCTTTAAAGTTTAGCCTGATTAAGAATTTTCTATGCAAAATAAAGCTGTCAACTTCACAAATATAAACCCTCAGATCTCTGCTAATTGCAAACCATTCTAAACATTTTTACTCCACTTTTTCATTTACATTAAATTCACATTCACACATTTCAACATAAGATTCAATAAATACCCAATCAGATTGTTGCTCTTAAAATAAATAATTTGACTGTTGACCGTTAATAATGAGGCACTGACAGCATTAAAACATTAAATAAACACAAACACAGAAGATGCCCAATAAGTTTTAAAGCAATATGGGGAACTGGCCTGTCGCTAAAACTGGCGCTTTCCATCTCTCACTCACACACATTTAATTACATCAGATGTACAGCAGAAAAATGCACAGGCTATTCAGACAGCCAGCATTGGTTACTAACCACCTAGATTTCTGAATCCTTACTGGCTTGCAGGCCAGCCGGTGGGTTACAGACCATTTATTGATTGATCACCTGTCTAACGAAATGACTAACTGATTATCACCAATCAAAAGTTAGCATTTAACTGACGAATGCCTGAGACCCTGAGGCTAGAAATGCGTCTTTAATACATTTATCACTGTCATTTTGTGCACAAAAGACTGTGTGCGGTTGATTTCACAGGCTGCAAAGCAACAGAAATCAACAGGGCCGACTCCACAGCGAGCTGTGCGAACATGTGACACGTTTATATCTGATGACAGAGAGGAGGAGGAGGGAGGGAGGGTGTTGTGACTCCAGTGAAGTTGTGTTAACAGGAGCAGCAGCTTAGCTACATGCTAGTAAGAGCTGATAAATATTTCAGAATATAAGTCGACACACAGAGCATGCATTGCTGTTTGGAGAGCTCCATACACGTGTGTGTGTGTGTGTGTACCTCAGGTGGAAATACCCTGTATTATTAATATTCACTTTTCAGGTTATGAAACTCTGTGATTATGTTTGGTCCAACAGCATGTGTGAGGGCAACTGGGGAGACCAATTTCTTCCACTAATAGGAAAAAAATCCCTCACAATTTCTTCTATCTCAAGATTTAAAATACTGAATCACCAAATAAAGCTGTAAAAGCATTTTTAAGCTGTAAAATGTGGAGGAGAAATATGATGTTGGGGAGCCCATGTACTGTAGCTCTGTTGTTGGCTGTTCAGGGTGGATGTTGGCGCAAACCTGCTAAATATTTCAAGACTGCAAAAGTACTGGTGTCTTCCCCATATTCATTCAGCAGTTGTTGGCCTCCAACAGCTAGAAGACGACTACAGAAAATATAAAAAATAGATTCTTAAAAAAAAAAGGGATTTCAATACCTCCTGCAAAATGCAGCTGGAAAATCCCCACTGCTCGCATCGAGTGCAGCGTGTTTTGGGCCAGCAACAGCTCGTTCTTAGTGTGTCAGGCTCTACTGTAAATGTAACTCACTAACACCTGGAGTAAAGCAATTAATACAAGGCTCACAGGCAAATTCTCCCCCCTCTATCGCTCCTTCTTTTCTTTCTCTCCCGCTCTCCGTCTTCGCTCATGACCAGAAGCTTTCAGCAGGAAACACCGCTCGTTAATAATTTGTATTCATGTGTCATCGCGCTGGCTACGGGCACTTTTGGCTCTTAGATATGGCTGCTGATCCAACAAGCGCACTGAAAACACATCTTTTTCTTTCCAACTGAAGTGCACAAAACTTGCGTGACTGTCTGAAAACAAGTTATCAGCAAAATAAACCGACTGACGAAAAACAGAGACACATGTAAAATGTTGCAGCAGCCTGAGAGAATGTGATGTGTTGTAGTGTCTCGCATGCATGGACGGATTCTGAGATAATGGGCCCCTGGGTGAAGACGTGCATAGACCACACCAAACACAGGAACAAGACACACACAGACTGTAGAAGACACAAAACTGTAATTGTTTTGCATTTCTTGTTTTGATAAATTTTGTCTCTTTGCATCCATTTCTAGTTGTTTCCTATGTCTGTCTGTGATCATCTTAAGTCTTTCTGTGGCATTTTTTCATCTATTTGTGACTGTTTAACCCCTCTTTGTGGTCATTTGATTGACTTTCCTAAAAAAAAATGTTGTGAAATTACAACTTGGGCTCCTGGGACTGTTCAGTAATCCATCCACATACACACACCTGCTCACACACATGCACACGAATCCTGAGGCTGACTAGTAGATAACATATGTTCATTGTGGTTGAGTAGCAACAACCTGTTTGGCACCAAGATAACAACTTCCTCCTTTTTTTTTCTCCACCGTCTCCACACAAGTTTCAAGTTTTCAGGGTCTGTGTTCGTACATCGTCGATCCGTCGTGATGTGTGCGCCTGCTGTCACCGTATATCAGTGAGTGTGTGTGTGTCGACCAGTCTATATTCCCATCGCCTCGTCAGAACAGCTGAAGTAACACCTCGGGTCCCCAGTCCAAGGCGGTCTGAGCCACGGCGAACACGGCTGCCCCCAGCGTAGCGGACAGCCCCCACACCGCCATCTTTACCATCCTGTTCCCCTTCCCCCATAGCCGGCCTTGGTCCCCAGGCAGAGCCGCTTCCAGGCCTGTGTGTCGAGAGGCTACGAGCATAGAACAAGGAGGAGGGGGGTCAGACAGCAAGGAGCACAGACAACAGACGGGTCAAGAGGGGTCAAAATGCTCATAGCTGGACCAAACGGAGGTTGAAGCTGCATGATGTAGTGGGATTAGAAGCAAAAAGGGGATGAAGGAATATCAAAAGAGGGGGAGTAGAGACCAGAAGGGGGCAACATGCATATCACAATCCATTAAGTATAAAAAACCAAGGTGGCTTCATGATCTAACTAAGGAGAAAGCAGAATACTTGCTGTAATTACCTATAGTGAAGTTACACTAGGTTGCCAGTTTGCTACTGGTACGTCCTCCTACCCAACATTAATGCAATAATAATAAAATCTTTACAAAGGGTATGATGTTTAGTTTTTTTTTTAAACTGCTTCAGAGAGCTGTGGAGGTTGTAGTTTGTGCAGCTACTTGGAGCCATTTTTAGTTTTTTTTCATCAGTGAGGTTACACTAAATATTACATTCAACCTTCAGTACACACAAACAAACTGCAGCTTCAAATGTGACCATGAAGATAAATCAAACATTTACACTTTCAGCAAAAAATTGAACATTGTAACCTCCACGAAGGTTTACTGCAGGGGCTGCATCAAAATTGCATTAGTTTTAGCATGCAGGTGTGCCAAGTATGTGTGAGTCTTCAGTCATGGTGTAATTTCAGTTCATGATTGATTGTTACACAAAAAAATATATGTAATTATCAATTAAATAGCCCTTTTGCTGCTCACTTTATGCCTCTATTAGTTTTACATTGGTAGAATGTGCCCCTTTTTGCTGCAGATCTGACAAATTGCTTCCCCCAAGTTATTCGGCTCTGCTTTTTCATTTGGCTTAAGAACAAAATGTGACCACAGAGGTGCTATAGTGTTTGACTTTTTTAAACTAAATTCATGACATTAATATCAATAGAAGCTCACTGAAATGCAGTTGGTCAAATATTGGAAGTTAAGCGCCTCGACAGTTGCGACAGTGCCATTAAATCGTAGCAGAAATAATAATTGAAATATGACATTTCTGTTAGTTTTATTGAGATATTTTCATACAGGTGAATGCAAACAATTATTAATTATGAAAGATGATTGTGGTCATCTCAAATTATTGTGATTATGTAATAACAATAGTGACAGAAGTGGTCAGAAGTGTGCACCTGTAACTGCACACTTCAGAACCATATCACATTGTACTGACCCATCATGCAGCATGGTTTTTGTCTTCTGCATAATGTCCAGTTGTGCATGCACCATTTAATGTGAATCCTTTGTGACTGTATGCAATAGGAATTATGCATAGAAGAGGTGGATTTTGCCTAAAACAAATACAAAATAGCTCGCTGTCGTTTCCAGATTGCAACTAAATCCTAAACGTTTCATAAATGACAAAACATTCCAAAAATTAGACCATGTGTTAAGAAGCTTTTGTAAAACTGCTGGTCATGGGGCACATACCACATGGGTGCAAATGCCCCGCGCAGAGAGTCCCTGATTATTTACCACATGTCATTTACCTACTCTTTTTCTCCACATTTCCTGTCTCTCTCCACTGCCACTGTGAAATAAATGCCCAAAACATAATCTTTAAAAAAAGCTAAAGAATGATTTTTTCACACTCAATGAAAGCTACAACAGCTTAGAGAAGTAATTAGAGAAATGAAATACACTGAATCACTATCACTGAAAAATATCAGTCAGAAACTGTCTCAGAAATGAGTTTGACAGAATTAAACCTCTGACTTCAGTTCATTGTTTGCCACAGTGAAATCAGGAGGTTCTGTAGGTCCAGTCCATTATGCACTTCATCTTGCTCCTAATTGAATTTTGATGAAACTGCAGGGAATTGTGTGCACATTATCCGTTTTCAAATTACACTGTTTGGCCTGAGGGGAATGCTGCAACATATTTTTGATTGCCGGTACATCACAGACAATATGTCAGATGCTGCTGATCAGATTTTCCCAAAACCTATGGGAACGGTGCGTCTCTTTGTTCTGTTCTGGCATATTCAAATCTGCACTTGATTGGTCTGATGGGGGTGCTACAACATTTGTTTACTTGTTATTGATTGGCCCAAGGGGGGGCAGCATTTGTGGGGGATGTCATATTTACTGTTGCCTTGTTTTGAAGAATTGTGCTCCCATGTAGAGCACAAAAATGCGAGGAACTGAGGATCCATCAAGCAATTTCGGTGGGGTAAGAGTTGTTTTTCTCACAATTTCACAGTCGATATAAATTTTTCGCCAACTTCAAAGAGTATGCAACAAATATTCACTTCTACTTTGCTCGTCTACAAGTGTGTCTGCGCTCTCTGTATGTGTGGAGTCCTCCTTCAGAGTCAGTAATGAGATTACAGTGACTATTTTTACCGTGTCTGGAGGTGGTGGAGCCCTGGGCCTTGGTGAGGCGTTGGAGAACAGAGTCTGGCCTCTGGTGGAGGGTGGAGAGCTGAAACGCCTGGAAGGTGCTGATGGACAGGCTGGAGGAAGGAAAACAGGGGGAGAGGAAGATGGAGAGGGAGAGTTAGTTGCGATGGAGAAGAGAGTCGGGTCTAAGGTGAAGCATGAACAATCGGAGTGGCATGAAAAGATGGACTGATGGATAAAGTGATGGATAAAGACAGGTGAGGCAGAGAGTTGGAGACAATTTGAGAGAACTGCTAACTCAGTAGCTCTTGTCTATAGGAAGCGATGGGGGTAATGTATTGTGGGACATTAGTATCTTTCAGTGTGTCAGTCAAGGCCTTGTGTCACTTCCTGCCTTAAACAATGACTGTAAGCCACATTGAAGGACACTGACAGGGAGAAAGAGCCTGATTGATGGCCGTGGATACGCAGAGGAAGAGAGAATGGTCATGTCTCTAATGTTTCCTCCTCAGTAATAAAAGTGGGGAAAATGGTCACACAGATGGTCACACACACTCTAAATGGCCCATGTGTGTTATCAGCACCTCTGGATGACAGAGTCAGGATGTGTTTTTAGAGCATCACCTCTTGGTTATGGAAGGAATTACAGAAATAACATAGTCCTCTCAACACAGTTGTATGCACTAAAATGCTGTATTAGAATCATGTTTAGTTGACAAATTATCTAATACAAAGTTAACAGTAAACAGATTAACTATTAAGACAATGTTTAAACAGAAAATCCTAACATTCATTGTCTCTAGCTTCCTAAATGTGTTGCATCTGTTTTCTCTTGACCATCATTGGGTTTTGGACTGTTGGTTTTGCATAAAAGAAGGATTCTGAAGACTTCATGCTGGGCTCTGGGAAGTACAACAGGTTTTTTTTTTACAGTTAATTTTGCAGACTAATGTGAACAATACTGACCCTGCACTTTTATGTTTGTCAATTTGCTGAAGCAGTTTCATGTGAATTAGACTGCAAAATAATGGTTGCAACCTTTTGACAAAAGCAACAAGTAGCATGCCACCTAATTAAGTCCTTGTAAAAAACAAATACATTATTGTCATGTGGTGGATTCAAACACATAATTTTTGAGTCTGTAGCCTGAGGTAAAGTGCTCAATGAGCAACAATCTTTGCTGCTTCTCTTAAGTACTATTACCAGATTAACGATTTTAATTTCAGCTGTCATCTCCTCACCTCTTGCGAGATTGCAGCGCTGCCTGCTTGGCCAGTAATGATGGAGGGTACTGGTCGAACAGGTCCTGGGCCTGGCCAATCAGAATTTCATACGGGAGATCCTGGGGGATGCGGGAGAGGAGGTGGTGGACCATGGCCATGTCACACTGTGTCTGCTTCACCTCCTTCTCCCTGTGCAACACAATCTGAGGAGGAGGGGTTAAAAGGTTTAATCCTGAGGTGGATCAGACCGGTCAGACATGAATTAGATTCTGCAGATTGTATGGTAGCTGGTTCCAGTGCGACTAGTTAGGCAGATGAAGAGTTAAAGCCCCATGCTGTGCTCTACTCAGCCTTGGAGGAAACATGAACTACATTCTGCTTTGTTGTTTCACACACTTCAAACAGAGCTCTCCCTCTGCCCAGCCCCTACACACACACACACACACACACACAAACACACACAAACACACACACAAATACGAAAACATCCTCCACTGCAAACAAGCAGAATTTGCTCAGTGGTACCCACTAATCAACATGCACAAACTCTTCAATTAAAAAATGCCTCCTCATACACAAATAAACACCTCAAAAAGCAAAAGGATGCATGTATATACACAAAAATATTGTTTTTCCACACACATGTTCCAGTAGTACGCATGCAGCAGTTGGTGTGAGCAGCCAAAACATATGAGGCTATTACAGAGAGGAGAAAATGCAAGAAGTAATCTGTCCCTGTGTCCTTCTTACTAAAGATCTCACATCAGTCAGGCTTTTTCTCATCCCTTTCTTTCTCTTTTATCCCTCCCTCTTTCCATCCTTTTCTCTGTACCCCTTTTTCTCATCTGTTCAATAAGAGAGAGCTAATTAACTAGTCTGTTGACTTCACAGTGTGCGAAAACATGTTTTCACATGTCCTGGATTACTGACAAAACAATCTCATTGCCTCTCGCTCATTTCCTCCCGGGGGCGACGGCGTCTTACCGAAGCAGCGAGGTAGATGGGCATCAGCGGATGTGAGGCCAAGAAGAAGTCGTAGAGTCTCAGGGTGTGTTTGAACTCTGACAGGACGTGGCCGTACCATGTGATGAGCCAGGAAAGTGCAAAGATGGTTCCAACCTCCGCTCTAAAAACCAATGGAAAACACACAAAGAGAAGTAAATACAAACGAACCACATACACTGAAGGACATACTTTGATTTTTTTCATTTTAGCCTATTTTAAAACCTACTCAAATACATCTATTTTTATATTTGCCCTGTGTTTTGTTTTGTTTTTTTGTCTCAGTGACTTTTAATGTCTTTTGTGAAGCACTTTAGATTGCCATGCGGTTGAAAGGTCCACTGCCAACGTCCTGGTGCCAGACCCCATAGGAAACCCTAAGAGGTCCTCTTGTCCATGCCCAATAGTTCAGAGCATTTTTGACCACATAAGGGGGGCCAACACAATATTAGGCAGGTGGTCATAATGTTGTGCCTGATCGGTGTATGTGCAAACTAAGTCAGTTGGAAAAAAGTGAAAAACTACAAGTATGATCTCCAAAAATTAAGCCAAATACCACAAGATTCAACAAAAGCTTTCTACAGAGACAGAAGTTATAATCTCTGTCTATATGTGACCACCTGTTATCAAATGATAAGAGTTTTACACTTCATCAAGTGTGTGATGACACATGAGCTGCTCCACTTGCTGACACCATGTGGCTTAAAACTGAGTTGGTCAAGAACAAACTTCCCATGCTCATTACTGTAACCATTTGACTAAAGGCTGTGGTTGAGAAACTTGGAGCTGCAACATTTTTTTCACAATCACACCAACAGCCTAAAGAATCAGCCACATTGTACATTTCCCCAGTGAGAGATCAATAAAGTTTATCTTATCTTGCATGGAAGTCAAAGCAAAGTATGTTTTCTTCAACCTCACATACATCCTGTGTCTTGTGCTGTGTGTGTGTGTTGACACAAACAGGTAGTTATTTTTAACTTAAGTAAATTAGAAACTCCGAAGGAAGAGCGTGTTGATGAATATTGGATAGGAACAAGTTTGAGTGCTTGAAGGAGGTAGTGACAAACAAAGAGAAGTCAGTGGGAGGGGTAAAGAGAAGGGGCAAAGGGCAAAGAGCATGTGCGACGGGAGGGACGGAGAGATAAAAAAGAAGCGGGAGAGACAGAAAAAGAAGGGTGAGAAGGACAAAGAGTAGAGAATAAAAGAGGCAGAGATAAGAAGGGAAGCAAGGGGAAGAGGAAGTGTGCACTAAAAAGAGCGAACCAAACTTTGAAGTGGAGTGTTGTTTATCCTGCCGTCTGCTTTCTCCGAGTGCAATGTCTTGTTTTATGTGCTTTTTCGGTTTATGTGAGCGTCTATGTGAGTAGACAGGTTGTTTGCAAATATGGAGGTTGCCAGCACTGTATCAATTATGAACAGGCAACAAGACAGCAAAGGGACTGTAGACACACACAGCCGCTGTCCTCACTACACACATCAGCGTTTACCTACAGCAGCTGGTTCATATGTCCTTTTATTTTGGCTTGTTTTACTACAAGACCCCACAAATTAATGTAACTGTAGTGCAGACTTTGATGAGATAGACTGGCCCCTAAAATGCTGCTGACACTGGAATTACCTAATAAGATATTCCCTATTGATGCATTTTCAGTAATATTTTAATTCAATAACAAAACACCCAGCCATTCCTCTGACTGTGACGCTTACAGGTGAAAGCCAACACTGCGGTGCCCTCTAGTGGTGTTTACTCCTACTGGTAAGAGCACAATCAGTCTTCTTGCCTGTGTGATTTTGTTTAGCCTGTGTGATTTTGTGTGTCTCTGAGTTTGTACCTGATCATGAAATCATGCAGCTCCAAATCGACCTGTTCCAATATAGGCATCAGATAGTTTAAAATGTGTTTGGTGCTGTCCATGGTGGGATCCATGAAATCCCTGCAGACCAAGAAGACAGACAGAAGTTGCATAATTATAGTAGGCAAATGAGATCAGTTAACCCTCTGAACCCCAAAACCCACCAGTAGGTTTGAATGGCATGTTTTCTTTTTAAAAATCAGTACAAAATCACACCTTTTATCAGAACCAAAAACTGTAAAAACAGATACAGTAGTCAGATTTTCAACTTCCCAACACCCTTTTTAATGAATCATGTGTTGCATGCTGTTGTGTTGGAAAATTCACCAAATCTGAGCTTACAATTGTGATATTAAAAAAAATCACTTTATTCTCCATGTTCCTTTCAAATTTTGACCAAAAAACCCATTTGCTCTAACCAAATTCTGCAAAAACAAGACAAATCTGCGCAACCAAGAAAACATTAGAGACTGAACTGCAAAAATTACAAGACTTTTGATCTGGGTTGAACCGCAGGCTGTGTTTACACAACAGAAAGGTGACGAGTACGGAAACAAATCACAAAGTAAGTAGTAAAATGTCTATTGTATGAAGAGTCATGATTTTTTACAGTACTGGTAACACTTGGGGACACTTAGAAAAATGCTGCACATGTTGATTCCAAGTTTTATTTCAATATTTGTTAAACAAATAATCAAAAAAGTCAACCCTTGTTTTTTTCTTTTATTTATGATTTATGGTGTTATAACTGTGTCATGCTGCATAGAAGATTTTTTTGAGTTCTCTCTACTTCTAGCCATGGTTGTGTTGCTGTTTCCATAGAGGTGCAGGACTTTATATTGCAGTGAAAAATTAGTCCACAGTAGAGTAAAAATGCTACAGGAGCAAAACAAGCCCAGGTTCAGAGGGTTAAAAAATAAATATTATTTTAAGTTGAATATATGTGTCTAGATACAATTTTTTGGTTCATCAGGATAAACATATACAACCTGAGGTGATAGTTGGACAGTGTGTCCAGCATGGCGAGCGCCATCCGCTCCCCAACCAGCAGCAGCAGAGTGACGGCCACATCATGGTAGCCTTGGTAGTAGTGAAGCTGAGGGTTACGTTTCAAAACCTCCAGTATAATGTCAGTGAGCTGCTCCTGAAGCACTGCTCTCTCTGCAGTCGGCATCCCTAAGAGAGAGCAAAGGAACAACACATTTATCATGTCCAAACAGTGACCTCAGAAAGATCTGTGTTATTGGTTCATTAGAGTCTGTTAATACCATATCTAGGATGTTATATAGGGGCCCAAAACAGCTCTGTTGTAGCATTTTAAAGGGTAAACATGGGTTTCTGGCACAATATTGTGCTTAAAACTTTCCAGAAGTACAACCTGAAAAGAGATACACAGATATCCAGTGCATACACAAAATGTCTGTGACAGTCATTATCCTAACACTTCTTGCACCTTTTAACAGGAATCAACAACAGTAAGGATCAAATGCTATGAGTCTAGCTATTCCTCATTGTCTACAACTTTTTCAGTTAGTCTTCCACTAACTTTTTGATCACCATTGTTTTTAGATAAACGTGCACATAGTCAACACTACATTTAAGTGGGATTTAATGTTAAAAAGCCTCTCAGTTCGAAAACATGAGATACTTGTCTCTGTTGCATCCTGAGTTTGTGATTCTGGTTGATATCACAAATGTTTTGCGACATTAAAGTCTTCTCTGGTGAAGCTTTAACTCAGTTCATTAATAAGTTAACTATGCCAGATAACTCCATGCCGCTGTCAGTACAGGGGTACAGTTTCATAACTGAGCCATGCTGCTATCTTTAGAGATAACAAACACACATGCTCACACACAAATACACGCAACACACCTTTAGGGAAGCGCTTCATGGATCTCCTGACATCCAGAACTACTTGGTTGTAGTCTTTATGGTTCTCCCTCACATCCCGGCCTACAACAAAGGAAATATATTGGTATTATTTTTACTAGTAGCACATAGCATTATGCAGTATTCATTGAAATGTACATTTTAACCAGATACTTAATTTAGTTAAACTCACCAGGTTTATATGGTAGATCGTACACATTGATGTTCAGCAGTTTGGGCCACACTTTCCTCCTCAGTTCATCAGTGAGCAGTCCTCCTCTACCGGCTGCTGCTCTCCTCAGGGTCTCAATGTCCACTGGATCACTGACCATTCAAAATCCATAATTGTACAATGATTAGTGTGATACATACATTTTTTTAATTTGCTCACACTCCATAAAAATATGTACAAGTTCTCAAATCACACAAAAGCTGCCAATGCCTTAATTTTGTTTACTATAGAAATTAACTTACTTTAAAGTTACATGAATGTATGTGTATATATATTTATTAAGCTAGACATTTTTAGGGTATTTGACTATTTAAACAATTTAGACAGAATCTGAATGTGGATTATCTACAGTCAGGTTTAAGGTGAATCCATAAATAGTCCATTGAATGTATTTTATATACAAATGCAACATATTTAAAAGGTTTAAAGAACAATCTTACTCTTAAGCCAGTCAAAATACATCCATATGTCAAATGCTTTACTTCCTTCACATCTGCCTGACATCTGTCCTGCACGAACAGCAGCATGATAGGTGTCCAAATCTCTAAACTGTCGACAGGAAGAGCTTTTGCACTTTGCAATTCATCTGGCTGCTTCCGCATAAGCTTTTCTGGGTTAGCCTATTTCTTATCCAGCCTCAACTACCTCTTCACACTAAAGTCCTCATGATCGTCATCACACTATTCCTCTGAGCACATGTGAGCAATCTCCATGTGTGAAATTATCTTAACATGGAGCGATGAAGGTCACGGTCTGTGGATAAATGCTATACTATCTAATTTTGGAAGAGCATATCGGACAAGCTGAGGGAGAAAGAGTCCCATTGGGAGAAACACACTTGGCTTGTAGCTTTAGCGCTAATGGAGGCCTTTAGTATGATGGAAAATGTGAAAACTTTTTAGGATTCTAAAAAAATTGGTAATTTTACAGATGTTTTCTGGGGAGAGCTACTAACAAATGAAGGCATTGTATCTAATGGCAGATCACCAGAGTCACTCACTGTTCTGGTGTTTAAAAGGTAACTACTGCTTTGTGCTGCACTTCACCACCAACACTTTATCTATCAGCATTTTAAATCAGAATGTCCCACTACCAGCAACAAAGCTCAGTAGTGTATAAAACATTTAAATGTGGAATTAAAATGAGTTTTAAAGCAGCTTAAAATAAAAATATGTCCTATGTATAAAGAGTAAGCATGCTTAACAGGCGTACTGTAACTGGTAATATCATATTAACCTGATCAAAGCCTGATGGATCTCAGTCAGCTTCTGCTTCCTCCCACAACTTGTTTCTGTAAAGAAGGGACAGAGGTGGGAGGATGAGAGAAGAAAAACAGAGTGAAAGCAAAAGGGAAAGTGCAAACAGAGGGAAGACATTAGGTTAAAGAGGGAACAACGTACAGGGAATGTGTAGGAAAGGGACAGACAGAAGAAGGAGAGAAGAAGGACATTAAGAGAGGAGAGATCACACTGAGGTCATAAATACAATCTAGTAGTACATTCAACACACATACAGCAATACACATACCAAAGTACAGTTTCTACGACTGGAACAGATTGTTTTGTCATACTTTAAGTGTTACTAAGCGCCTTTAAACACTGGACGTTTAAAGTATGACTTTTGCCTGGAAATGTTTACAGTCAACAGAATTTGCACAGACGAAAAAGATCCAAGCAGTTTGTCATTAAACCCTTTTGAAGGATTTCTATTGACCAACCCATTTAGTGCCTTTCATGCAAACAATGGCATTACAACGACTCACTGAGTGTTTACAATGTTAGCTATGCTTTGAGGCTGGAGTCATAGTGTGTGAATGACTTCAGGTGTTAACCAAAGTGTTTAAATCAGTTGTAACAATACTCTTCTGGCCCAGTGAATGAATGAAAGAACCTTTCCTGTCTCTCCGGCTGACAGCCAGCTAACCAGCTGTTAGTTTGGCAAACTGTCCAAGTTTCCAAACGGTCCAAACTCACTGACAGTCTGCCACGCAAGCAAGATTAGCAGAAGCCGTGTAAACAAAACAACCGTGTGTGGCAGGGAGCAGGTGGGAAAACAACCCGAGATTAGTGTCTAGTTTGTGTCACCTGCCTGCAGTAATAGTATTAGGTTAAATGAGAATTTGCCGCATAGTCCTGACTAGTAAAGTTCCGTCACTGCAGACATAACAGATATCACGATTTAAGTACATGAACAGATTTACAGTTTTAGTAGAAGAACAAGCATTGTGTGACTCGTCTAAATGTTTATCTGATTAATCTTTATTTAAAAACTAATGTTAGCTACCTGTGGTTCACTTACCTCTTGTGCCAGATCCATTCACCCCAACTCCTCCGTTTTGTTTCTTCCTCTTGAGTCTTTTCATCCCCTTTAAATACAAACTACCGAAAAACGAAGTTTGTACTGTGCCATAGACAAAATAACAAATAAAAAAGTGCGTCCTTAAACAGGTAAAAATACTGACAATAGCTGCCACAACGACAACGCTTCCCTCAACAGCTGTCGTTGACAGAATCAACCTAACTAAACCACAGAGCTGCGCCCTTATTGGCTAGAAAGGACACGTGACCCAGTACACGTACTCTATTGGCTCTCCTCTTACTCGCTACGCAACCGAACTTGATGGTAGATTTGTAGTCTTGATATAGAAGCGACTGTGGCAATGTTCTGTTTAATTTGGACTATAAGTGCATTCGCTCACTTGAAATGTTGAAAATGACACAATAACTCATCGTAAAGGTTTTTCACATGTTTTATGAAAGCACAGAAAAGTTCTGTCTCACTGTATCTTTTATGGATATTAGAATATTAATAAATGTACAACGGCATCTGTGGTCTTCAAGGCTACTTAAATGTATGATCACACCCCTAGACAAAGATGATATGCATTATATCAATATATATCTTTATATACAGTCTACGATAGCAACAATAACAAAAAAGAATAACACTGATATCAAACTTTTGCAAGACCCAAACATTTTTCTTATGCAAATCCAATGCGATGTACGTGTGTTAAAAACATTCATTTGACTGATGAATTAATGAATAAATAAATACTAAAAAAAATAATATTACCAATACCATAA
>OMNN01101341.1:0-11984 GCA_900302755.1 Chromis chromis
GAGTGACAGAAGAGAGGAGACATATTACCATAATGAAAAGCACCCACCTTGTCATGGTCAAATGCTGCACTGAGATGGAGCATAAGTAAAATGGTATGAGAACTAGAATAGACAAAAAGATGTGGTCCTTTAACATACCACAGTCTGTACTATGGAGAGCTCTAAAACCAGACTGTAGACATTGTTGTGGGAGCTGAAGGAATTCAAGTAGGAGGAGACCTGAAGACAACCCTGTACCGGAACTTGGAGACAAATATTACCTTAGAAATGGGTCTGTAGTTGTTAAGGTCAACCTTAGTTTTTTGATTAGTGGTTCCACAATTGCCATTTGTTGGACAAATATGAATCTTATATGTATATATCTCAGGGGGTAGACTGTAGCAGAGACCTCTGAGAGTTGAGACAGCAAAATGTCATATGAGTGATCGTTTTTCAGCCAGCTGAGAGGACGACACTGGTTGAAACTGCTGGAGGCGGCTGAATGCATGATATGTCTCTGAGGGACCAAAGTGTGTTGGTAAGATGTGAGACGTAATAACATACATTTTATCAATAAACTAATTCGGAAACCTCTCACAAGTTTCAGTAGTGGGAGCTGAGATGGCCACAGCAGTGCCGAGATACAACTGATTGAGTTAAACAGCATTTTAAGGTATTTGTATTGATCAGCTCAGCATAGTATTGCGCTTTAGCTGTCCTAATAGTTTGATATTGCATTGAACAGTCTCTTAGAATTTCATACAAGACCTAGAGTTTGTCTTTTTTTCCATTTGGGCTTAGCCCTCCTACAAGCTTCTGTAATATCATGGGAGGCATCTGAAATATGAGGTAGTCAAAATGTGTTGGACAAAAGTGTAGTTGTGGCTGGGTTCATCAATAGAACAAAGAAGCGGGACTCGTGGACCCAAAACTGATTTAAAGAGATCAAAGTAATGTATAATGCATTAAAAGAAGGAGTCAGTACACTGTTAGGAAGCATAATGCTTATGCCGATGATCATCTACATGCTACATCCAGGCTTCCCTTCTCTCCGAGCTTCGTTTACCTTGGCACAGATGGATTAAGTCGTCAGACCTAACCAAAGATCTAGTGTCCATTTTCCCAGTGCTTTCATGTGTAACACTGGGCCCAGTCTAGCCCTCAAGAGCTGATTAGTCTGTGCGCTATCCTCAGGGTGCTGCCCTGCCCTGCCCTGCTCGCCTCACAACGCCAAAGAGAGAGAAGAGAGGGAAAGGAAAGCCACAAGGTGCAATCCAACACCCCTTAGGAGTTTTCTCCTGCTGAGTGGGAGTATTGTGGAGCAGCTCAAACAAACAGTGGTGTGTGTGCCAACAAAGGTTCCCAAAGGAGCTGAAGAGAAGTGAATGAGCAGAAATACAAGCTTGTGGACCACTGCCTCCTCCTCCTCATCCTCCTCCTCTCTCCCACTACCTTGAGCCTGAAGAGTAGGAAAGGTTTTAAGGCGTGAAAGTTCATAGGGAAGCAGTAGCCTTTCCAGTTGCATTCCATCCAACATCACTGGTAGAAGAAAAGAAGCGCAACAGGATGGAAATATCAGTCTTTAAAATATGCAATATAGATTATTGCTAATAATCAAAAATCAAAGCAGAGACATGTACACATCCTGCACCGGTCCTCCAAAACCAATAACACACAGGCACTCTGCACTGGCTGCTGTGTCCCAGGAGATAGTATTCAGTGTAGCCTAAGCCAGTGAAATGGAAAAAGAAAAAAGATGAGAGAAAATTAAGCTTCCTGAATATAAACACACCCCCTCTGAGATGTGTCTCAGTGTGCCACATCAGGATCTGTGCTGTCAGGAGTGAAAATGCAGCTCTACAGATTTACTTGTGAGATGAAAGTTACCAAAAGCCCGAGAGTCTGCCGCAGAGTTATGGGAAAATTACACATTTCAGTAAACTGATCGAAAAGCAAATAAAGATTTAATAACAAAAAAAAAAAGATTTTGAAAAAAGATTCAGCTGATTTATCTGTGAATGTCAGTCTGTGCTTTTCATCTGAAAGATTTATGTCTGTTTATTTATGAAGTTGTATTTACATTTACTCTCTATGTATGCCCGCCAAAATCAATGCTTTTTACCCCTGTCTCCCCCCAACTCTCCCCTATGGACTATTAAGTTGTTTCTGCCCTGGTTTAATTTGGAGGCGACCCACAGCTGGAGTTTCTTTAATCCCTCTAGATTTATGGAGGCCTCGCTCTTAGCGCAGGCTGCTGTCGCAGAGAGAGAGCACAGGCAGCAGCCACAGGCCACAGAAAATGAGAGAGAGGGAAAGAAGTAGAAAGAAGAGGAGAAGGCAGGTCTGCAGCCAGTCACCCCTTACGCTTTTATTGGCTACCATTAAAGCACTTACAGTTAGACTGGGCAGAGGAGGCCCTTGGGCTCCACTCACCCTTATCCACTTTCCGACTGCCTTAAAGCACTCAGTCAACATCCCACATTCTCTTAAATGTTTTCAGAAACCCACCTTCTTTTGCCTCGTTCTTCTTCTGGCACCTACATATGCACCTTTTCCTCCAACCTTGACCTCAGGTAAGTCCTGTTTGGTTTAAACATTTCAGACAGGATTATAGGAAGAGAAGTGGGCCCTGTCAACCATAAATGAAGTGCTTTCAACAGGATGCCGACAAGACTGTTTCCTTCTCTTTATACAAGCATGTAAACGTGTTGGAACACCTCTGTGGAGATGCATTCACAGACACACTGTGAGCAGGGACTATGAGATTGATGGCTGATCACATTAGTTAATTGATTGACTATCCATGACTCAGTACGCCAGTGTAATACTTGTGTGTTTGTGTTTGTCATATGTTTGTCTGGCCGGCTGTGTGAGCGAGTGTGACCAGAGGATTCCTGCGATGACAGTCCCAATCAATCATGCTGCCCACTAGAGTGTAGAGTTCAAGAGCCATTTTGGCAGCGGGCTTCACTGGGGGGCCTGCCAAGGCAAAGAGACTGAACTGGAGTAATGATTGCCATTAGGCAGCTTTATGAATATTTATGACAAACATCTGCACTGAGAGCATAGCATGGATGCTACACAGGACTGGGAGTTAAGAGGGCTGTCCCCCATTCAGACTGTCTGTGGAAGTGTCTGCAAACTGATTACCAAAAAAAGGAGTTGATGTCTGACAAGCATCCACTGGGGTTAAAGGCCACAGGTGAGGAAGTGTCAGGCACTAGTAGATAAACCAGGTGTCTGGGGTCATGCTGGGCACCTGGTGGCTTCAGAGGACAAAAACCACCACTAAACTGGATTCAATGAGATGTTTTTCATCTGCAGAAGGTCCCATTTCCCACAATGAAACCTCTAATAGGATTTGGTGTGGAAAAGAAAAAACATGTCTGTGTTCTATACAACAACTTTATCCAGTTGTTTATTCTGGTTTTCAATTGTTGTAAAGAATGAAACAAGACTCTAAAGTCACAGCGTCATATAATAAGGAGGATGAAATTGTGATGCTAAAGTGCCGTGCACATTACACAAGAGTGAGATCAGAGTTCGCAGTCCTGACAGCAAGAGGAAATCAGCTTTTCCTGAGTTTCTATGTTCTCCTTGATGTTTCTCAGGCGCCGGCCAGAGCCTAGTCACTCAAACAGTGGTGGGGGTCTTTCATAATCCTGATCCTGATCACGCTCCTCCTCGTGTAGATGTCACAGAGAGTGGGGAGTGCCATGCCCATTGTATGCTCTGCTGACCTTAGCACACGCTGCAGGGCTCTCTGGTCACTGCTTTTCCTGTACCACTGGGTGATGTTCCCATTCAGAGTGCTCTCCATCACTCTGGTGTATAAAGTCCTCAGCACCGTCAGAGAGACTCTGGATTTAGTCAGCTCAGCTGTCTCAGGTGATAAAGGCGTTGTCTCGCCTTCTTCAGCTCCGTGGTTTTGTTTATGTTCAGCAGCTGTGATAGTCTGTCAACCTCCTCTGTGTCTCCTTAGACTTAGACCTACTAGTTGCCAGCTGAAAGATAATCCCCCATGCAGTCATTATGCAATAGGAGGCTTGTACCTATTTACTTAGTTAAATCCAGGTGGCGACTTTTGTATATCATGGCAGTCTTTGACACGCATGCATCTTTGTCATTATAAAACAATCCTGGATTTTGATTCTTTCATAGATTTCTTATACGTCTACTGGAAAAAAAAAAGATAGAATCTGCTGCCACAAAATATACCAACTACTTAAATTATCACTTTTAGTGATGTAGAAAGTTGTATTGATCAATTATTTTTAGTGGCATGACCCCTTCTTGTGAATGATTACAATTGACTACAGCTGCTGACTTCTGTGAGCTAATTTAAATAAGGACCATTTCATACACTCATCAGACTGCGCCACAAACACTACAATTCAGAAAGTCTAATGAGCTTGGTACAGATGAAGCCAAGAAAATGTCTTTTCGTGTTATCCATGTGCATTAATTAATTAATATTAAGTCTGCATTTGAAAAGCAGGGATCTAGGAAAAATTTGATCAAATGAAAAACTCGATTCTTTTGAGTTTGGAATTAGCTGACACTTAATGTGTGGTGTACTACAACAAACAGAAATAACTAAAAGTTTCCACGCAAAAATATTGGATAAAAGTGTTGATCTTTTGGTCATCAAGTGCAAATCCTCCTCCTTTGATAGCTGGCAAACTAAATAAAATATTAAGAAACTCTGGGCCTGTGCCATAGGCATTCATCACATATCTTATTACAGTAGCTGCCATTTCACTGTCTGCCACAGGTGATCTTAATCCTGCTGAGCCTGACATCACACAGCATCACAGGGAGTTTCCCAGGAGGTCAAAAAGGGGCTTGGCAGGATATCGAGTTAATAAAAACCACCAAGATGGGTAATGTCTGTGCCTACAGTAGGTGATAAAGCTGTAGACAGTTGGGAAATTTGTGGTTTTGGTTTTGCGAGAGTGCAGCAGCCCCTGGGAAGTGTTTTAATTTAGTTTGTATGCTAAAGTAAAGCGTGGGTGGTCTTGTCTGCTGTTGCAAGCTGCTCCTGAAAGTAATTAGCATATGTGCTTTCTGTCATTTCCTATTTCTTTTACCCCATGTTCTTACAGAGGCTGTCATAATAACACCTATAAGGGTACATTCCTGCTATATTCCAATATACCAATATGCTTGAAATTATGCACAAAATTATAATATATATATAAAATGAATGTATATGTATACTGTATTTACTCCCAGCAGAAGCCATTGCTCGACTGAGAGACAGTGCAGTATTTAAAAGTATTTAACACTGATTGTAGCTACCCACAACAATTTCATTACTTTCAGATTTAATAAAAGGTTGAAAAAATAGAATATGAAATGCAAATTCCATGAATGGATCATCTGGCAATGCTGTGCTAAAGTCCTGACAGAGTCTTAGCTAACTAGCAAACCACCCATATATTCAGAGCAAATTCCACTTAGTAGCTTTGCAGAAAGGATCAGTTAATGTTCCCATCAGTTGTTGCTGGAGACCATCATATAACATGTTTAGTCTGCACAGCATTTTTGTCTGATAAGATGGTCACTGTGTCAGATTAGGTGATTACAGAGTCATTGGCGGCCGCTCCACATGCCAAAGTGTCCTTGGGCAAGACACTGAACCTGAAGTTGCTCCCAATGGCAGGCAAGGATCTTTCATGGAATTCTGTCACCATTGGTGTGTGAATGTATGAATGAGAAACACAGTGTAAAGCACTTTGAGTACTAAGGCAGAAAGGTGCTATATAAGCGTGGACCATTTACCATTTACCATACATTTGTGCTATGGCTGAGATACATTATGTGTCTAGATCAGTCACAGGTTTCTGTCTGACTTGGGGTTACTGTCAAGGAACATGGTGTGGAAGAAAAAAAAAAAAAAAAAACAGTGACAGGCTAGTGTTATGGATGGCTTTTAGGTCTGGCTGATATTGTGCAATTTAAACCTGGTTAGCAGTCCTCTTTTGGCTGGACTAACACATCCAGGCCAATCTCTTTGTAGTTGGGCTCTTTTTTGAATTATCTTAATCAGTAAATCAACTACGAAAATGCTGGAATCTGTCACAGTTACTGATTTACATTTTTAATATTAACCTGAAATTTTAATATTAAAATTTCTCTGTAAGCACTCTATAGGATATTCTATAATTAAACTGACATCATACACAGATGTACAGAGGTTGGCCTCTGTGGCTTATCGCTGCTCAAGAGGGGGGCGTTCCTGACACACTGAGTGAGGACCGTGATTCAAGTGGTGCCAGCAGCCCCTCTGTCCTCGTCCCTGCTTCCACCTTTTGTCTGTGAATGGCACTCCATGTCACAGGCAGGCCTCCAAGCGATGCTCGCTGACCTCCCGCATGACCTTTCCCCAATGTTTTTATGGAGGAAGTGTCATCCAGGCTCTTATTATTCCAGCTGGGCAGGAGCACCTCTGCCATGAATCCTGGACCATAGAGTCTGGCCCAGAACAGAAAAAAAGAGAGTTTTTGCAGAGCAGCACTCACAAATACATCTTCATGTGTGCCAAATATCTTTTTCAAGCTTTCTGTTTAAGCTTAAAGAAAACAAACAAGGGGAAGTCATTTTTACTACAGCTCACTCTCAGAGGGTAGACTGAAAAAAGGTTGGATGACCCTTGTGAGGGTGTTATCCGCTATGTGAGCGCTCTCCTCTATGTCTGCAGGAGGGTGGGCCCACTGAGATGTCAAAAATCAGGTAAGAAGTTGTACGCCAGGGAGTTGAAGGGTCTAACAGGGCTGGGCTTGTTTTTCAAACAGACGCTGCCAGCTCCTAGCCTTCCGTAGAGTTTGAGGGTCTTGACGCAGGGCTGCTTCCTGCTCTGAGCCCTGTGTACATGATCTGTTCCAGCATGGGCTGGCTAGTCAACTGTGGCTCAGGCGACACTGGTGAAGTGCAAATTTAACATGGCAGCTCTCATATGCTCTAGAAACAGTGTTCCATCTGAGTGATAGCACCCAAATTGGTAGGATTTAGAAAAATCATTCAAGCAGAATTTTTTTTTTTTACCAGCAATAAGTCAAACTGGCAGCAACACTAGCCAAAACACCTCCCTTACCCTTTGCTGTAATCATATACTGTAATGATATAGTACCCACAGCAACACTGTTTGGTGGCTACAGCCAGGCAGCGGGTTTGCCTCATTCACCCCCAGTACTCTTTTAAATGACTATAACTATTATACTCAGCTATTTCTCAAGTGCAGTTTACCACCTTTTCATTTATTTTCCTCCATCTAAATGTAATAGAGTATGTTTCATTAAACATGTGAAAGACATATACAACATGAATAACCCATAACACCTTCACCATGTGCGTTTTGAACTGTGAGGAAATGAGATGCCTTTCTCATGAAATAAGGCATGTCCCATGTTTTGAGAGACTGAAATATGAAGTATGTATGTGTAGTGAGACTAAAATAAAAAAGCGATATGATACACACAACGGCCAGATTAACCAGCTAGGGGGTCCCCAGATACAGAAAATATAACATCGGTCTCAGCTGTAGCCCTTTCAGTAATCCAGCTGAGGTCACACATTTAACTTACAAGATTAAAAGGCTTCAACTATGTCAGCAACTTAGTTTAGTAATCATAAAATTTAGCATATGCTAACTAGCATTAAACACAAAGTCCAGCTAAGGATGATGGGAATGTCTTTGTTTTGCAGGTATTTGATTGAAAGTAGTTTGTGTTGAACAAATCTTGAATTTTGACCTGAATAAATAGTTCATCCTGGCAAGCAACCCAGTGGTTAGATAATGCAGTCTGGAACAAAATGGCCAACCAACTAAACAAAAAAGCTTAGCCAGCTTCACATGGTTCTACACTGTCCTCTGCTTTTATAAGAGAACAATTTTTCTATTAATTTGCAGAACAGAAATGCAGCCACTGATCAGGACTTAAGTGGAGCTTTATGTTCCACTGCATCGCTGGATGACTCATCATTGCTTGCTCCTCTTTGTGTACATCTTTCCTACCTGTCAGGCTTGGCCTTGTGTTTGACACGGTGGTGGAAAAGCTTCCCTGTATAATTCACCCACTTAATCACATCATTTAATGCATTGTTAAACACATTAGAAGCCGGTTGCTACACAATACGTTTTGTTAATGTAGCGAGTAAAAAGGGCTTGAAGGGTTAGCATAAAATTGGCCGTTGACAGCTAGAATGATTATCTACATCAAAATTACCTCTGTTTTTGTTCTTTTCATATTTAGGCGCTGGTCGCTCTTTGGGTGGGTGTGCAGCCTCTTCCCTTACAACTGCCACTTTTGATGGAGCAACCTTTAGTGACCTCCCTTTACAGGTTCCACTATGTCTTTCTCCCTTTCTCTCTTTACAGATTGCTTATAATTAGTCCAGTGAGAGGCAGAGAGACAGCGTTTTTATAGTGAGTGCTTCACTAATTGTGTCGCTTTATTATTTTTCTTTTGCTGTCTATATAAAAAGGGGTATTTAGTGAAATAGAGCAGCTAGAACAGCTGCCGCATTTAACCCCCTCATTTGTTTTGACTGTCACCGCTGATTCAGACCTGCCTGTGTTCCTCTCTGTTTGTGTACCTTTGCCCCATGGTGCTGATGGAAGTGGGTGGTAGGAAAATGAACAGTGCAAGCATGGGAGAGAAAGTGTGCACCATTGTTGGCTGATACCAGGGATTATGAAAATTACATTTACCTTTCCACAGGCCTGTCATTTGAACAACTCTCCTATTGACCTGAGCACCTGAAGTCATTGTACATATACAGTACATGTCTGTACCCACCTGTATTTACTGTGTGTGTGTGTGTGTGTGTGTGTGTGTGTGTGTGCGTGCGTGCGTGCGTGCGTGTGTGTGTGTGTGTGTGTGTGTGTGTGTGTGTGTGCGTGCGACTGTGTTTACTCATTTGAATTTGTGTATTTGTTCAAATTTTGGTGCTAGCCTGTATGTGCCCCCTGTGCTATCTCATGCATGTCAGAGATAGTTCTTCCTTGTCTAGAATGTCTCTGCATGTGTTTGCATTCTGTGGCTACAGTGTAAGCAGATTTTTCTTTTCTCCCTTGCAGCCTCTGGGACTTAGATTCTAACCAGAGGTTGGTCCAGGACAAGGTCATCTGCCAAGGGTGTGAATAATGCAGAGCTAGTCTACTGTGGGAGGTTTGTGTGCATGTGTATTTATCAGCCTGCTGGTGTTACTCATCCATGTGCATGAAGACACCTGCAATTTAACATACGTAGAAGCATGCAGTTGAGCTAACACTTAATAATAACAATTCCTAAATAATTTAATCATCATTTTATCAATTTACCCTTAATTAGCAATTACTATTATTGTTATTGCAACAATTTAATTGAATGTAGTCATTAGTTTGTAGTCATTGATTTTGTATACATTTCATATTCTATCAGCGCTGATGAAGTGACAATAACAATTACATCCTGATTGCATTAGTAAACTACTACCAGAAGTAAAATAACAGTTTATTGTTGCACACATATTACACACATACTCTTACATTTGTCAGTGATGAGCAGCCATTTTGTAAGGAATCTGTTTGTAAAACAGGTATAAATAAGATGGACCAGATATTTTTAACACTTAATGGTTATAAATTAGTTTGTAAACCATCAATAAACACTATTTAAACGATCATATTAAAGTTGTAACTGATGGCTATAAGACCTTGTTAAATGGTTAATAAATACTTTAGAAAGCATCTATAAAATATTTGGATAGATAACAAATTGTTGATGGTTGACAACTGGTTTGTAAACCATCAACAATCTTTTTTCTGTCTCTTAGCTGTCATTTCATATCTCTGTGTGGTTACTTTGTGCTTTGGGTTGTTTTGCGTCAGTTCTTGGTTATTTTAACCCCTTAACGCCGAGCGTCACAAATTTGCACCATACTGCTTGCATTCAGACTGCAGCCGAGATAGCGTATGCATTCCCCCAATGCTGGTTTGTGCATATTCAATACGTACGTAAACAATTTTGTGGCATCAATAAAAAATGTTTTACCATTCATGCCTGTTGTGGCTAATTTGCATCATACCTAAATTTATATCTTTTCTATGTGCTCTAGACAAATTAACAATCTCCACTTAATTTAGCATCAGCTTGAAATCAAAAACAGAAATAATAATTATTTTTTATATAATTGTAAATAAATTCAGGCATCAAGGGTCTCTCCTGCTATCCCCTCCCCCCTCATCCCCACTCCCAACCCAACTGGTCGAGGCAGATGGCTGCCTTCCCTGAGCCTGGTTCTGTCTGAGTTTTTTTCCCCCCTCCTTATCCTAGGTTTTGTTTTTGGTTCCTTCCCACCGTTGCTGACTGCTTGTTCAGAAGGAATCCAAAAGCAACTTTGGATTGTTGGGTTTTCTGTAAATTGTACTTGTTAGGGTCATTTTAATGCAGCATACCTTTTGCTCTTACTTTAGGAGAATTTTAGAGAAGACATCTAACTTTTAGGGTCTTACATTCAGATACAGTAATCGTGCTGCCAAATGTTGGTCTGAGGTCAATACGCTGAGAAAGAAGACAGATTAGTTTTATCTTGTGGTCCAACCAAAGATTCCCTTCCTCAGGTTTAAGTGAAAAACTGAAGACGGATGATTTACTAGACAGTTCTTCATCACCTCATTATCTCATAATGAGCCTAAATGAGTGATCTGGTGTTAGACGTTTTCAGAGAGATTACACACTGATTAGGCACTTGTGTAATCTTGTTGTCTTCATGTTGGAGAACCTTGGATGTGGTGGGCTCACACCTGGTCTGTGGGTGTCTCTAATGTGGAACTATTTTCTGCCCGAAATACCAAAGTGAAAGTACCACAGTAACAAGCTAGCACTATGTTAACTTTTGACAGTAACACCAGTTTTGCTTGAATTTTCTGTGATGTGTGAAAATAAGTGTTAGTGTCACATCATATTTAACAGAATTAACTTTAGTCCTCAAATACCTTTAAGAATGTCCACAACAATATGTCATCACAAAGTTAATACACACAGCACTATATCTTTTAAGGTCTGGTTTTTGAGCCAGAGGTGGTTTGTGGTAGCATTATAGAGGATTCACCGACTTGTTCATGAGGAAGTGATGTCAAAGGTTATTGTCAACTGGCCGAATATGGTGACGCGCTGAGGAGTGAGCTGTGAGCTGAACAGAAGGAAAGAGCTATGTTACAACAGCTACAAACAGCAGGAATCTGCCTATCTGTCTGTCTTTTTATCATGTGTGTTGTTAGGCACTGGCGTAATCCTGTGTAATCTTATAATTGTTCAACACATTTTTGGCCATTTTTATCACAATCATTACATAGCAGTTTTGAAAGTCAATTTGAAAAAAACAACAACAACAAAAAAACACAACAACAACAAACAGTCTTTGAAAATGTTCCCCGATGATTTCTTTTTTCTCACGACTGCAAGAAGCGCTGTAGTATCACCTTGGAGAAGTGAAAGCAGTCCATTAAATGGTCAGTTTGAACACTGAGAGAAGAAATCTGTTCGGTCACTCTGGCCTAAAACTTGGGACCTCTGCTTTGCCTGCTGGAGTATTCTGGATTTCATATAAACCGCAGAATAAATAAAGGATGTACAAGCAAACCTTGTTGAAAGGCATAGAGCTAGTTCAAGGTTCATACTTCAGTATACATGCGCTGTCCATGTAACATGGTGTTGATGTCTTCAAGGCTTCTTTCAAGCATTGCAGGCTTAAAGGAGAACTCTGGTTTATTTCAACTTGGCATATTTTCCATTAACATGTCTATTGTGGCTCTGAGGGTCAACTTCCATTGTGAAGATTCAGGGAAACAATGAGATGCACAAAACAGAATATATTAGAGTAACAAGCACAAGCTTTCTGTGGTTTTCCAAAAAGACAGGATTTTTACATTAATCATTTTAATAGTTTGTGCTCAACAGTTTTTTCCTGTTTTAATACATTTGGCCAACCATCAAAATATAATGACTTGTGATTCCGTG
>OMNN01101341.1:18974-33818 GCA_900302755.1 Chromis chromis
TCATCCTTTTTCACATAAGACATCCGATATGGCAGAGTAAAGAAAGTACAGGTATAGATGAATATAGGTGAATGCAGTGTGAGAGTGAGTGGTTGGTGGTGGTCGGAGGGGACGATGGCGCAGAATGGCAGCCTCGCTTCCGTCAGTCTACCCCAAGGCAGCTGTGGCTACATACGTAGTTTACCACCATCGAGTATGGAGTGAATGAATAATGCAATGTAAAGCGCCTTTGAGTGTCTAGAAAAGTGCTATATAAAACCAATGCATTATTATTATAGATAATTAAATTACTGATAGCTGAACTGGTAATGCACAACCTGCCTTCCTGTCACACTGTCGTAGCTTACAGGGACACTTACATAGTTGACAAGTGAAATTGTTTAATGTCTGGGTTGATCAATGTTTTTTTTAACCCTTATATGATTATTAGTATATCTATACCAATATATAAGTACTTTTGCAGTAAAATTTTAGAATAACAAGAAGTCCATCAAGAAACTGAACAATGTTGATGTGTTTTAGTGTATTAATGTTTTACATATGTGTAACTAAAAGACACATTTAACCTTCATTGCTGATAGGCTATTAATCCTGACGTATAACTAATCAGATCAATGTCGCAGGTGACTACGGACAGAGAGATTCAGCTGTATCAGAGCCAGAGTAGTACATATTTATATTCACCTATTTTGTCAAAAGCAGGTTAGTAAAATAAGGATAGTAAATAATTTTAAAAATGCAGAATATCAGCTCTGATGGTTGGACAAGCTGATAACCAGTCAACCCCAAATTGAACGCTTATTTACAATCACGTACCTGTACTTTTTCAAAAGAGGATCAGCCATCATCTCTCGCACCAGCATGCCATCTGTCAGAAACTGAAGCACATAGTTAAATACTGAATTGCACCAAACACAGGGAAAATAAAAAAGCCTGTCATGAAGCCTGCAGACACCTGGTGACATCTACCTTGATGCGCGTGGCGTGGGGGTCGGAGCAGTCATCGAATCGGATGGTGTAGCCCACCTCATGTCCCAGCAGGGCCCCTCGCTCCTCTGCAACACGATTGGCCACCTATCAGCAGGAAGAAGAGGGAGGAAAGTATCGGGCACGTGTGTCTGAGCGTGAACCACAGTGAAGTGACATTGGCAAACAGTGAGGGAGCCGAGCAATGAGAGGACATCAGCGGAGCTCTTACAGAGATAGCAGCCACGCGTCGAGGCTGTGTCACTCCAATCACTTTCCCCTCCGCCGCCCAGCCGGCCTCCAGCAGGTACTGATGGAAGGCAGATGAAAAGGGAAGGTAGATCCACAAAAAATAAAAGAAAAAGCATGAAAAGCAGGCTCGGCATAAATTAAAGTCTAGCTGATGTGGTTAAAAAAAAAAAAGAGGCTACGAAGCTTTAAGACAAGGTCGTGTTAATCCACTGTGGGAGTTAATCCATATGAAAAGGTGTCAAACCACTGCGGCATTGTTCTGCCTTTGAACATATTTTACCCTTTGCAGATTAGACACCGCTCTTTTTTGAACAGTTTTCTGATGACTGCATCACACTAACCTGAGGTATCTGTGTTGTCTTCCCACATCCGGTCTCACCAACTATGATTACAGTCTGGAAGCTTTCAACCAAGTATAGGATGTTGTTTCTGTGCTGGATGGGTAAAACAATCAAAACATCAGGGGAGAGCAAGTTCAATCACCAACTGTGCAAAAGAAATAAGAAAGAAAACACCCTGATGCTACACAGGAGAGGTGTGCAACCTTAAAAACGGGGAGTTTCTGTCGCTGCTTCTCTATGGAGAGGGCGGTGTGGGGGTTGAAGATGATGGGGGAGCCGGTGGTCTCCGTGTTGAGCTCCCGTTCCTCGGAGATCCCCGGTGCCTCGGTGCCTGGAAGCAGAACAGATGGTTGGAGATGAGATGTTTTATTTAAACGTGAGCAGGCTGAGAGGGATTTAAGAGGCTGGGTTTGGTTTGGTGCAATGCAAATGCGATCCACGACGAGAAAAACACCCGCGAAAGAAACATTTCAGTCACGCGTGTTGCAGCTTTCTGCCTCACGGTCTGTGTATTTTCTTTTTCGCCAGGTTCTACTTTTTGATTTCCGCACAGCTAACCCGAGCTGAACTGCCCCGGCTGCAGACACCACGCAGCTCCGGTGACCGCCGCCGCAGCCGCACCGAGACCCGCCGAGTCACGTTAGCAGCTCGACGTTAGTGAAGACCAACCGTGAAAAAACACAACGAGAGCCCGATTTATTGAGTTTTGTCGGACTTACCCGGCTTCCAAAATTTCATCGTGGAGAGGGGAGCCGCCATCTTGGCTTCTACGTCACATGTTTTTTTCTGCTCCTGTGCATGACGTCATGAACTTGGTTTCCTGGACAGATTTATGAATGATGTCAGGAGGTTTGAAGTCCAAGTTCAATTTGACGTTTTCTAAATAATTTATTTATTAATAAGTAATTAACAATCATTAATATCTGGCATTTTTAATATAAAAAAAACTTTAATAAATACAAGGACTGCATGCAAATGAATTGATTGCTGCGTAAAATAAACTCATTTTCTGACTTAAAGAAAAGGTTACAAATCTAATTTCTGTTGTTATGGTTAGAAAACATTGTTTTATTATGGATAAAATCAGTTTGCACCTTCCGCATCCACACACCTCCATATAAAACACAATTTTGCCAAATGTGCACAAAAAGCTTTAGAGCTGTTCAACAGGTGACAAATTCAAATTCTTGGCAGGCGAAAAATAAAACAAATTTTAAAATGCTTTGTTTTTTAAATTTAAATTTCAAGACAAGGTCATGCTGAGCCACTGGGGGAAGCAGAGCCAGCCCTACCCAATGTGGCGCCCTCAGCAAGATTTTATATGGCGCCCCACTCCATCAGCGATTTACATAGCTTATAAAAGAAATCAAATAGCATTGTTTTGTAGTAATAGTAATTGGGCATTTGCTTTACATTTTAATCAATATAATCATATTGAAGGTGCATTTTTTCCTGAGTTTGTGGCGCCCCCTGGAGGCCACGGCGCCATTAGCATTTCCCTATATTGCCTAATGGGTGAGCCAGCTCTGGGGGGAGGTCACCCATATGAAAGGTGTCAAGCCACTGTGGCAAATTCCAGTCAGGTGTGGCTTTAAAGAACAATGATTGGATATCGTGACCAGTACACAGACACTCCTTTGGCCAGCGACTATAAAAGGCCACCTTAAAAATGCACCTTTATTCAAATGACAAGATGCAACAGACGATAAGAAAAAGATGAGATGAGCTGCTAGCATGCCAGATGGTGGCATGTCAGGGTCGTAAACAGGGACCTGAATGTCCACAACTCCAACATTTGTCATCTAAGAAATTGTTTCAGAAAGCACGGCATGACAGACAATCTGCCACATGACCACAGACCACATGTCACCATCCGACTATTTGCGAAACATTGGTGTGTACAGTCAGAGGATAATTGCTCAGACTGTGAGGATTTGCCTCAAGAAAGCTGGTTTGCGGTTTCGTTGTCCACATTAAGGTCTGGATCTAACAACAGAACAGTGTTGTAATCGACTCCAGTGGGCTCAAATTGGTAGAGCAGAGTTGTAGGTAAGCTGGTGTGTTTGAGCTGCAGCAAGTAGGGAGGGATAAGCGAGTAAAAGGTCAAGTCACCGTTATTTAGGTAGCACATTTGTTGGGGCATGTCATGACTAGTGGTTAAGTTGAGGTTTTAACTTAGTCTCACATAACCAGAAGTGAAATGCATGAGGACAGTTACTCAAGTATTGTGCCTAAGTATAACTTTGAGGTACCTTGCTTCCAGTTATGTGCTACTTAATGTTATAAGTGTCCTCCTCAACATAGGTGATGGTAGTGCCGTTTGTGGTAGTGTAGGCAAGGCGTATAAGTCTTTGTTGTGAATGTTTTAAGTGTACTTTGTAATATTGCGAATGTTTCCTTGTTGGAAAGCACTTTGAGCTACAAATCTTGTATGAAGGGCGCTATACAAATAGTTATTATTGTTATTAACATTTCTGAGAGAAATATTGTACTTGATCAGGGTTTTATATCCACAATATGATAGAGCCCACTGCAAATAATGATGATGATGACCCTTTCATATAAGAGATGAGATTCCAGTTAGTACTTTGATAAGTAAATGTACTTAATTTTACTCTCGAGTAAAATTACAAATAGTATGTTTTAATTTCTTTTAACAGCCTGATCAATTAAATAATTTAGTTAAAGATCTGGTTTCTTCTTCCACCACTGTTTAAAATGTAATAAACAACTCAAGCTTCTTCCCTCTTAAATCACTTGTAAAATCCTTCCTGTTTTTTAAACATTTAGAGACTGCAGTAACATGTTTTTATTTTTCCTCTTGCCTCGACTATTTCGACTCTCCATGTAGGAATGATTCAGTCGGCCCTATCTCGCCTGCAGCTGCTTCAAAATGCTGCAATGAGACTCCTGGCTGGCACCAGGAGGAGAGACCACATCTCCCCTGTCCTGCCCACTCTTCACTGCCTAACAGAGAAGTGCCGCATTGATTTTAAGATTCTTTTATTTCAAAACACTGCATGAACAGACACCAGATTATACGTCTCGCCCTTCTCTTACTGCCACCTCCAGACCCCTCAGTTCTGCTGACCAATCACTGCTCTCCATCCCACGCACCTACTTAACAACCAAAGGTGATCGAGCGTCCTCGGCTGTCGGCCCTGAATGACAAACACATCTTAACTCTACCTTGATCATTTTTAAAACTCATCCAAAAGCCAATCTTTTTTTTTCCCTTTAGCCTCCGAAGAAATGTCACATTGTAGGTTTTCCTTGCTTGCCTTTTATTTGTTTAAGCAATTTCTGTATACATTATGCTTTCATCTAGATAATCTATGCTTTTATTCACTAACTTATATCTTCTCATCCATGTCTGTGTTTTTAATCTGAATTTTCCTGTGTTTAGAATCTCTCTCTGTGGTCATTCAGCCTGTCAAATATTACAATTTTCTGCTTCTTATATCTTAAAAATAACAACTGGAGAGGCAACCTTGGACTCTGAAAACCTGGGATCAGCATTTTTCACTAATGATCAGCAGATTAACTGATACAAGGATATAATCACTTAATTGCATTATACTACAAGTCCAGCGCAAAGAGAAACGCCTAAATCATCAGACAAAAACTAACTAAGCCTTTTTTTAACAGTTAAATAAAGAACAGGTAACATCTCTTTGAAAATGGAGGCCAAATAAAGCCCATGTTTAATGATTCCCAAAAGATTTGATCAGAAAATACAATCCTTTCAAACACCAGCTGCATATCTAATATAACAGTATCGTTGCAATAACTGTTTTTTAAAAGTTCTTCACTATAAAATACTGAGAAAATGTGTTACATCGAACAAGATATAACATAAATACAAATAAATCTGCGTAATACATGATGGATTGGACAAAAGGGACATTGTACAGAATTTACAGACAAGTTTAAATTAATTTTCAAACGACAGATAAGACTTTGATCTGGAAGCTACGTGTGAAGAAAATATTAAATTTTAAATAATTTTTACCTTCTCAGCTAATGCCATCAATACATGACATCTAGATATACTAAAAGCAAATCATGGCAGTGCACAGATCAGGTCTCACTTTAATCTGTGAACATTTGCATATGAACAAAACATGGTTGTGTCCAACCTCTTTGCTTTGAGGAATAAATCTGTATGGAGAGACAGCTCTGATAATTATTAGTTCCAGCAGTGATACTACTGGCATTGGGACTGGATATTAATCGATATGTGTATCTTACAACCAGCCTTTGTTTTGATGTTAAAAGTTAGATTTCAGCTGCGGTTAGCTACAACTTTGTTAGACACCAGACTTTTTAGAAATAAAAACAATTGACAGATTTAATTTTTAAAAATGCTATTTTTTATATCCATCTGCAGAATAAAACAGAAGTGAGTTTACCCCTGTGTAATAAATAAAAGTCAAATGATTTAACTGCATTATTTCTAAGCTGACAACAAGAGCTGTCCTTATGAACAACCAAAAACAAATACTTCAGAAAGACTATATTGAAGATACAGCCCCCCTCGCCCAAAGTAGAAAACTCAATGCAGCAAAAGTGAGTACGCCTGTGATCACTGACAGCTCAAACTGTGCGAAGGACACTGCATTTTGTCGACCTCGAAAAACAGTGTCCAAAATTTGAAAAGAAAAAAAAAAAACTTGCTTGCTCCTCAATACACAACTTCAAAGTTAAGCTTTGCCAAAGAACAGGAAAAGAAGTCACTTTTTAGTCAAACGAGACCAAGACAAATTTGTCCGGTTCCGACGGGGTCCAGCTTGTTGGGATAAACTATGACTTGGTCATGTGTGTTGCCCGACTAGAATCCAATAGACCACCTTTGGGGGGATTTTAAAGATAAATGAATGACAGCATAACACCTCCAGCAAAGAGCAGCTGATAAAAAAAACTTAAGAATGAAGAAGGGTTGAGTCTGAAAAATACTGGTGGACACATGATTTCAAAAATTTTAAACGTGAACCGACTTTTGTTGCATTGAGTTTCCACTGTGGGGCCTGTATTTCTTAATATAGTGGCTTTAAATTGTTCTTTTACATAAGAGCAAATACTTTGTTGTTCAACTTGAAGATAATGCAATTACCTTCGGGTGATACAATTTTGAATCAATTGATATTTAAGTGATTATGCACTGAGGTATACTCACTTCTGTTGTATGGTGTATATCTTGGCAACAAAAAAAGAAAATCTGAATCACATTTTAATATTCCATGAAGACAGACGACTCCAACCTTAAAACCTCAGGCGCACACATACTGTAACTTACATATCTCTCTTATTTATCAAAAAACGTAATTTAGCAGTGAAAAGGTGATTTAACGGTGAAGCCACAGAACTAATCCCTTACTGGTAGGTCTGTACATCCAATATGGCGCATTTTGTCACGAAATTAAAGGTGGCATTTCACATTCGTGGACTGATTGAACCCTAATGACTAGACGATGACACGGTTTTTATTGTCCTGTTCCTGTAACTTGCGTGACCAGCTCATAAGCAAAAAACTGGGATGACTGTCCATACTGCTTGTTGTTCTTCATGGTCTAAAATCTGTCTGTCACTCTTCTAAAACTGAAGAAAGTAAGCTGACCAAGAGACAGAATCCTTCTTTTCTACATCAAGTTACTGTTCTTACATCAACAGAACTGCAACCGGTTTCAACCAAACTATTCGCTTTTTGTATTTTTAGTGTTTTGTCAGAAATGATGAATATGAAGTGAGGAAGGAGATATAACACATGGGAAGTGTAATGGAAGGGGCCTTAAAAAAAAGGAATCCTCAAATTAGACAGATGTTCAATATTTGAGCATCACCACTGTGTTCTTGCTGGATCTTGTTTTTGCGAACTAGGATTCCCATGATGCACTGCACACTGAGAAGTCATACTGTATGTAGGAGCGCTGACACCCCCCCAAAACCATGAAGTTCTTGTGTCTTGACAATTTACTTCAACAGAAATGTTCGTATTTAGTGTCCTGTGGAGTCCTCTCAGTCAAAATGTAGAGCTGTGTAAAAGATTATCCACACCACCTGGTAAAGAGAAAAAGAAACAACAACCGATTAGACACTTATGAACAAATTATATTCATCACAAACAGCATATTGAGTCATTGCAAACTGACGGATAACTTGCAAGCATGATTAATTTCGACCTACAGTGTGTCTACATTATGTGTCAGATTGTACAATGTCATGTTAGATTTAGCAAGCTGTTTAGACATTTCATAGCTAGACTGGATATGTATCACAGATGTCCATCATTTAATTCTTTCATGTCAAAAACAACATTTTCACCATCTCTATTCTTCCTCAGACAAAAAACAGGTTACATATTGATATCTGTAATTTTATACCTGGATAGTCAAACTCAGCTATTAAATGTTAAAATGGCTTGCCATAGTTTAAATGCATGTCAGACATTAAATGAATGGCTGGTCAATTATACTGCAAATAGAAAACATATATATAAATCAGATTAGGTCCTTCATCTGCGCCACTGGAACTTCTGTGGATCACTAAAATCTCATAAAAGTTGCGTGTCGAATAACTGAAGGAAGAATCAACATGGAATGCCACTTGTGCAAAGTGAGTCTGAGGTAAATATTTTATGTACTTAGGCAGTAGCATCGTGCCAGCTGGTCGGGGTATTCTGCACAATTTCATGTTGAATTCAAATTTATTTCCAAAAGCTCTGAATCAGCCACAAGATTTTGCCATATTTTACTCATAACTGTCATATTTCATCTGAGGGAGTCCATTACTGCACTAAAGGGGCCTTTAGAGGTGCGGTTTTACTGTCTATTCTCTGTAAGCGCTCACACTTGACGTACTTCTCTACATGCATCAAACGCCAGTACATTAAGTTTTCAGTTTCATGTGTAACAAGTTTAAAAGTACAAAAGCTTGTGAATTAAAGATCCTTAAATTTTCCAATCTTGCACAAGACCTCAGCATTTAGCAGACCAGAACCTGTGATTTCATTTTACAATCAGTACCTTAAAGATAAGATTCCCTGCTTCAAGAATTAATTAATTGCCAAGACCAAATTCTGAACATGAAAAAGTTTAACTAAAACTCTAAGCTTTACTCGGATTGAACCCATCGAAGTCCTGGTCAGAGAGAAAATGTATAGACTACATACTAGATCTTGATCAGTTACTCCAGGTGAGTTGAGTTGTATAGTCTCTTTTTGGTTGAATGGCTATTTAGGTGAGTTTGTTTACTGAATCTGCTAGTTTATTTTATACTGCCTCCACTTTCAGCACCCTCTATACTTTCACCCCCGAACCAGGGTCTGTATCCCATCCCTACTTTCATCTTTAATTCTACCTCTTCTACTTCTACCCGAACCAGGGTCTGCATCCCCACCCCGCTTTTATTGGTGCAGTTGGTGAGAGGCTGGGGTAGGTGATAGTAGTGCTGTTTGTGGTAGTGTAGGCAAGGCAAAAGAAATTAGTGTTTTGGTGAGGAGCAATGATGGCTGGTATTAGGGGAGTGACTCTGGGATGCCAGTGATCACAATCTAGCCTCCTGGAGGTGTTGTGGGACCAATTAGACGAAACACCGTTGAAGGGAGGTTCCCACCTGATGACCCCAAAAATGTGGTAGAAATCGCCGCTCATTGGTTTACATAGGGAAAGCTGCAAGTGTGGTGTTAAGCTTAGGAGTTCTTTACTTTACTCTTGACAGATAAATAAATGGGCCATATTTTAAACCTTTATTTCTAATAAGATTCCTATGCATATAATAAAAATGATATGTTTCCAAAAATATTAGCATCCCCACCAGAAACAGGGCGAAAGATGTCATGAAGCCTTCTTTGGTGAGTTCCCACGTGCCTCCATACTCTTCCTCGTCGATCTGCTGAAAGCTGCTGAAGTATACATACAGGACGCCAGCATTGATGATGCAGAATCTAGCGGAGCAAACACATGAAAACGTTAACTTTCCAGAGTTTTCTTTACAACAATCTCACATGAATAGGCTCAGTGAAAGAGGTATGGTTTAGACAGGCAGTACGGAATACTTACATGGCTATTCCCAGAAATCCTTTCAGCGGTGCAACACCCCATATCACGCCAAGGATAACTGCAATAATTTGTCGAAGCCAGTAAATCACATCTAAAAATTCATCCTGTGAAAGAAAATATGGGAACTTGATTCAAAGAATGACTTGATTAAAATGGGGTTAATGAAATTATAACAACACCACAACTGAAACTCTTAACTTGGTGCATCTTAACTGTTTGATTTTACATTTTATTCTTTTTGTGTCATCTTTCTGTTTTATCCTGATGCATCTTAATTAGGGAGTGTATTTCAGCTCTGTGTGTGTGTGATTGAAAAGCATGGAAACATCTAGCCCTGATGCAGGTAATCAGGATCAGTCCAGATATACTTCTTTCAATTGAAAAACACATCAGACTGCTTGTCCATTACCTTTAAAAAGCACATCTTGTCGTCTGTGGTCGAGGTTAATTTGCCCTAATATGGGTTATGATTAGGTATTACAAATAAATGAGTAAAAGCGTTAGGGTTCTTGTATTGGTAAGGGGGGACACAAACTGTTGATTGATGACCTAATTTTACTGGATCTACCCTCCAGCATCACAAATGAGACTAATTGTTGCTTTTCTCTATTTTGCAGAACTACAGACTAGAAATCTTTGGGGTTTGGACTGTTTGTTGAACTACACCAAGGCTTCATTCCTTCAATTCACAAAGTAGAGAAGCCTGAGGAATATTTAAAGCGTCCTTGAAGTTTTGAACAAAGGTCAAATCACCAACTATCGCTGTTCCTTTCCATTTGACAGCTAGCTAACCCAACCAGACCAGATTAATCCTTAGCATGGCAGCTAGCTCCCGATAGCCGTCTTCATGAACACGTTTCAGAACATTACTTGCATTCAGAGCTTTGGGGCAACAAATATCAATTGCAAACTACACCTGCTGTGCTGGAAAAGGGCAACTGACTGACCTTCTCTTCCCAAACAGCATTACTGCTGAGGGCTTTGCTCCATGTGGACTGTTTTACACCCCCATTCAGCAGATGACTTTCTTCTTTCCGCTTTGAACTGCTCGTCATTCTTTGCTGTTTCCTTCGGCTACAGACGTCGAAAAGTTAGAATCCAAATCTGATGACACCCGAGGCTAGATTTAAATATCCAGCGCGGACGAAAGGGAAGAAATACAGAGAAATATTTGAAGGTATTAGAGGAATCTACGCTCCGCTGAGCTGACAGATTTCAGTCGCTAACCGTAAAAGGGCATCTGAGCATGCGCAATATTGTTTGACCCCGGCCAGCAACAGCCAATCAGAGAGTGCGACGTTTCTGCGCCGCTACTGCCAGAAAGCCATTCTAGACCACAGCGACCCCCGACGGTGAAGATCTGCAACTACACCGTGTTCCCAAATCAGCGGAAGAGTTGACCATAAGTGTAATAATTAGATGTGAAAGAAAAACTGACAACAAATAATCTTCACCTCATAAAATAGTATTCTATGAAGGGAAACAAACAAACAAAAAGTGTGCGTTTTTTCTTCTTTGTGTATTTGGTAATAATCACAAATCCAAAATTATTAGGGCTGAAATGATTCCATTGATCTCAACGACTCACTTCAGTATGTAAAATGAATGTTTTTACATACCAAAATAAATTTCTAACTATAACATTGTTTTCTGATTATTTTTCCTCAATTAATTAAACAATTAACTGCAGCTCTACTGCATATTTCAAAGGATGACAGTAAGCAACAGGTAGGTAGGTAGGTAGGTAGATACTTTATTTATCCCGAGGGAAATTTAAGCAACCAGCAGCACATTAAACATGAAAAGAAAGATGCAGGAAATTCAAGAGCATAAGATAAAAACACAACAATAATAATAATAATAACAACAATAAAAATAAAGAACAGTGCAAATTAAAACAGTGCAAAAATTTTGTGATGTGATGTGCAGTAAGTATATTTGTCCATTTGTCCATCCATTGTCTGAGGCCCACGTTAGGTCTCAGTGAGTAGGAACCAAGTGAAGCTCTAAATACCTACAGTGGAGGTCATGTAACTGAAATATTGTAAACTTTCTTGAAAACAAATCTTATCTGCCCATTACTGGAGGGCTTCTATAACATACATGTGTTGGCTGTTTTTTCTGTGTTGTTTTTTTCACAAAATGTGTTATTTTACCCTAGCAAAACTGGAAAAAAATTAAAAAAGTCATTTTAGTCATTTAGTCCAAGTTTTACAACCAATTTAAATTTGTCCTCATAAACTCTAAGAGCAAATACATGTGCATATACCATCATAATATAATGGTTTCATTGTTATTTGGAGGCATAGTGCAGTACATTTGTTTCATTGTGACAATGCCCTCCTTGATCCTGTTCTTTATTTCCCAGTAAGAGTCATGTCCTTACACTGAGTGAGCATATTTGCATCATTAGATACCACTAGGATCATTTATCAAGCCACCAATGTTAATGTTAACATGGAAGCACTAGCCTCCATTAAACCAGCTTCTGCAAACACGTGTGCAACTTTTATTAACATTAGATACGTTTTAATAGACAATACCACCTATTAAAAAACAGAGATTTATACATTCAGAAACATGATTAGCTCTTCACAGCAATAAACACTCCAGAAATATCCCTACAGACAGAGAGTGAATGGAAGAGATGGAGAGGAAGGAGAGAGCTCCACCAGGGAGAAGAAGCAATTAGTTTGACTTAATTTTTGTTAGGTGAGAGTTTGGACAAAAGTCAAGCATGTGGTTTTGGATTGTAAAGCCATTAGAAACACCCAATGCACACACAAATGACTTCAGGCTTCTGGATTTGATGGCTGGAGCACTATTATTCTTTGCTCCGTTTGAATAAACAGTGCTGCTCGGGGCCTGGCTGTGTTGATTCCAGAGGGGAGATAAGCAGAGTAAATAAAGCTGAACTCGAAGTGGAAAAGGTTCCCTCACATAGCTGCTCAACAGTTTTACTGTTTAAATACCTCCAGATGGGCTTAGTTAAGGAAGCATCACTGAATCACCTTTTTGTGTCCCATTACTCAAAAAAACAACACTCAGTGCGCGAGCTGAGTTATATAAAGTTGTTAAAATATGCTTTTAATTGCAACTGTTTGTGAAGTAAAGTGTGGGGTAAATGTATTTTTTGAATGCCTCCATGCTTGTGAGTCTGCATGTCATGTATAATATGACACGCAATCACAATGGACCATTTATCACCGCTGGCTTGGAACTTTCTGGGGAAACAATGGGTGTGTGATGACTTATCTGGGGCAAACACCTTGCAACAAGTTCCATAGCTTACCGGTGAGTAATGTTTATTTTTTTTAAATGACGCTCCCAAGAGACTGAAGATACATCTTTTATAAAAGTCAGGATGAAGCACCGTGACAAAGTGATGTGGCATGAAGTGAAAGATGACATACTGTATGTTTTTCCAATTCCAGCAGATAGATTGGACCGAGACGACTTTCCTTCTTCCTGATTTCCTTCTAGAAGTGTCTATGGCAATGGAAGGCCCACATCTCCTAAACAGCAGCTCGTTATTCTATTAAAGGTACCCTCCTAACGACTTCCAGGAAGCAAAACTGATGACAAGGTAAAATAGATTAATTAAGGTATCTCAGCGACGAAGCAGCTACTTAATCATAGATCGCGCTTGTCACAGGGATTTAGGATCTGATTGACTTGAACAGATTATGCCTCTCTTCATTTTCTGCCTTTGTTCAAAGGAAAATTAATTGTCAGTGACATTTGGTTGTAAACCTCCTCCTTCCCACCACCACCCTCTATCTCTACTTCCTCAATTAATTATTGGCTCGCTCTCTTTCATATTCGCGTTCCAACGAGTTTCTTTTGGAGATACACGAGGGGCAGAATCATTTCCTCAACTGCTGAGGACAACATCCGCTCTTTGATTGAGTCTGGGCAATCTAATCATCAGCTGTCACGGAGGCAATATTCTCCTCTCGTTCTCAGAGTGCTGTGTCAGTGCTATTACCTACCACGTCGCTAAAAGGCAACACACACAGAGGCACACAAACACACAGTCTGAGAGTGACAGCTAAATAGTGAGAAGGGTCCGGTCCACCATGACTCGTCAATCATCTCTGGCTTTGACAGCTTATTTCACTGAACAGGAGGACATGAGAAGAGAGGAGGGGAGGAATAGAGAGGAGAGAGGGAATGGAGAGGAGGGGAGGAATAAGGAGGAGAGGAGAATAAAAAGGAAAACATAGGAGAGGAGGTAAAGAGAGGAGGAATAAAAAGGCAGAGAGAAATGAAAAGGAGAGAGTAGAAGAGATGAGAAGAGTGGACTGGAGGTATAAAGAAGACAGAGGAGAAGAAGAGACGAGGACATGAGAAAAGACAAGGAGAGGGAATGCAGAAGGCAAAAGTAGAAAAGATGGTCAAAAGAGGAGAGGAGGAGGAGGAGGGGTGGAAATAGTAGAGGAGAGAAGAAGAACAGGAGACTGGAGAGGAGAGAGGAGGGAGGAGGGAAGGAAGTGAGGAATGTCATGAGTGGAGGGGCCGGAAAAGGCAGGTAAGAGAGACAGCAGTAAGGAGGAGCAAAACTCGGTAGTGAGGTATAGATGCACAGAGTAAAAGGAAAAGAATACAAAAGACATGCAAGAGGAATAAAAAGCAGGAGTGGAGAGGAAGAGCTGGGACCAAGAGAATACTCTCAGCCAGGGAGGGAGAGACGATGGGAGGAATAATTGTTGGACATTGACTGCTGCTGAGACGAAGGATGAGAGAGGAGATGCATGATGAAACTGAGGTCAAGTGTGTGTGTGTGCGTGTGTGTGTGTATGTGTGTGTGTCTGTGTGTGTGTCTGTGTGTGTGTTTACTCCGTGTCAAATTAAACCATAGAGGCAAAGAGAGACATTTCATTTCCCAGATATGATTGATGGATAATGTATGTGTCCCAGGGTGGTGTCAGATAGCCTGTCCTGGTGCACACACACACACACACACACACACACACACACACACACACACACACACACACACACACACACACACACACACACACACACACACACATACACACAGACACACAGACACACACACACACACACACACACACACACACACACATAGACGGAAAGCAGCTGAGACAAAAATATTTGTGAACACAGTGTGTTAGCAGCTTATCAGAAGGCTCAAACTGGCAGGACAACCTGTCTGATAAACCATTTGCAGCAGTTTGACCCTGCTGCAACAACAATAGTAAGTA
>OMNN01101342.1:0-19746 GCA_900302755.1 Chromis chromis
ATACAAAGGATCTGGATTTAGGTTTGTGCTGACACCAATCAATTAACAAGTGTCCTGATTCAATTCAATTCAATTCAATTTTATTTGTATAGCGCATATTTACAACATATGTCAACACATAGCGCTTAACATCGTAAGGAAGAACAGAAAACGGAAAACCCAACAATCCAAAATTGTTTTTGGATCCCTCTATGAGCAAACGGTCAGCGACGGTGGGAAGGAACCAAAAAACCCCTAGGACAGGGAGGGGGGAAAAAACCTCCAACAGAACCAGGCTCAGGGAAGGCGGCCATCTGCCTCGACCGGTTGGGTTGGGAATAGGGATGAGGGAGGAGAGGAGGAGAGGTTGGAGTGGGGATGACAGGACAGCAGGTGGTGAGGCCAGTGGCTGCTGATCAAACCTGATCCCAAACTGTCAGGTTAGATCCCTAGAATTTGGACATAAACCAAAGTATTGGGCAAGTTGAAATTTTGGCTGCATATTGGTTCTAAACCAAGTTAGGTAGTATTATTTTGACAGAAATTTAATACTAATCATTCAGCATGTTGTAATTTAAGTGGTCTAAGGGGAAACTAGACTTCTGAACCTTCACATCTTGGTTTCATTGTCAGGCTTTAGAAAATCAGGCCCATAATAGGAGATTTCAGCCAACCTCAGGTCTTTTCACACAGAGCTGGTGAGGGAGTGTAAAAAGCAACCAAGCACACAGTGAGAGATGAATTAGACAGACTTACACTAGGGAGAGCTTCAGGAGGAGGGTGGGTACATTTTTACAATTCATCATAATTAGCACTTACACATCTGTGCCAAATTTCCTGGCAATCTGTCTAATACTTATTGAGATATTTTACTTCAAATTGCAAATATGAACTTGATGGTGGCGCAAGGGGGAACCAAAGTCATGAGGATTCATCATCGAGGAACCATAAACACTTTTTTTAATGCTCAATTTTGTGGTAATCCAGTAAAATCTAATTGTATATCATTATTACATCCAATAGCTGATGAGATAAATCTTCTTTTTACCAGAAGAAAAAGTGAAAGAATCACAAAAGCCATTCTGATCCATCCTCTGGGGACCATCATTATCTGCACTCAATTTCATCTTAATCCAGTAGTGGTGGAGATATTTCACATAAAACTTTCAACTACATGGCAATGCTGGTTGACAGAGTCTCTCTCCTGCTATTGTTTAAACCCCCAGAGACTCATTGCTCTATCTAAAATCTTTAGAAAGTTTTTCCCATGAAATAATCCCTTCCTGCCTTAAAATAGCTTAGGTCAAGCTCTACACTGTTGCTTGCATTAGAATATGCAGATCTTTGACAGTAGTTTCTGCAGCTCAAGCACACCAGCTCACCTATGACTCTGCTGAAGCACTATACAACTACTGTACGCTGATTTGTTTTGTATAAAATCCCAAAGTCAGAATCCATGTTTTTGACACTGTCATCTGTACACTGCAATTTAAAGGTGGCCTTAACTGCTTATTTCGCTCATGATATGTCTTCTAACACATAAAAAACCCCATAAGGACATATTAATAAGGTCATTAATGTGATTTTTACCAGAGGAATCGTTAACAAAACTTCTACTGCTTCTTGAAAGTAACTTCCTCCATCTTGCTTTCCCTCCAGGCCAGTTTCTGTTGGAGCAGTCCCGTCTTGGCGAGGCTGCCGAGATGGCAGAGAGAGCTGCAGAGCTGGACAACTCTGAGTTTGATGTGGTCTTCAGCGCCGCTCACATGCTCAGGTTGGCTAAACTGCTGACATACAACAACACACACTTCCAGCTGGGGTTTCCCTACTTCCTTCGAGTGTTGGTGAATTCAGGAATTCCTGCATTTGCAAAGTTTGCCACTGTGCTGCTTCGACATTTGTGGCTTTTACTTTCTGTACCGCGGCCATTTAAAACCCCATCTTTGAAATATAAATTATACCAACGTTATGGAATAGTAAATGTCCTCTCAATGGAAAAGCTGCTATAAAACTTATTATGTATTACACGTATAAACAGCGGCGCAGTTTCGGTCCATCGTGGCGAGATTTCAGTCCAGGGCTTGTAAAGAAGCCATCGGAGAATTTTCCCTCAAAGTTTGGCAAGCACGTGCGCAGACAGCTTATAAATCTTAAAGCGTGTCAAAAGCAAATGTCCTCTACTCCCAGCAAACTGAAGGGAATATTGGAATGATGTACCTCGATTCCTTTTTTGCTCTACATATCTGGAAAAGTCATTACCGCTCTGGAGCGTTCCTCTCGACGCAGCGGATTTGTAAAAAGTTAAAAGTCTTTGGCCGAGGTTTAGTAAGAATAAATCTAAATGACAGATCATTCTCCTGTGTTCTGGTGTGACTGGTTATTTTAAGCTGAGACTCTTTTGTGACATAAATCCAAACAGATTAGGATTTAGGATTTAATGATGTGACACGCAGCCGTCAGAATAAAAGCTGCTCCGCTGATTATAAAGATGAGCCTGGAAGTCTTGGCTTTGCTTGACGTGCAGCGAATGACTGACCATAAACAGGACGATAATAATGAGCTGACAATCCAGCGTGATGAAAGATTTTCCTAATTGCCTTCATACAAGTCGTTCCAGTAGACCAGTGGTGATATGTTAAGTGATCTAACAGCAAGATCTGCTCATTTTTTAGGATTTAAACTTTGTTTAAAAGAGAAAAATGACTTTACTCCCTTGATACCTCATGATGCTGTCTTTAAATCTACCTCCCTCAACATTTATCTGTCATTTCCCAGACAAAAGAAAGACCAAGGAAGGACACTATAACACGATGACCGTTATATCACTCGTGAACTTGAACGCACCGTGTTTTGACAACTTATTTCACTTGAATCGCAGCCCCATAAATATGAATTACCATGTCAGGAAGGAATGATCTCTTTGACTTTATTAGCTTTGGCAGAGCAAAGTCCGGTTCATGTCCACCTCGAATAAAATTGCATGTATGGAGCAGATTAGCTGTTGCCACTTTACATACCCAGATGTAACATGTAAGGGAAGAGCTGGCTGGTGTTTAAGTGTTTTTGGCATCAACGCCGTCCTCGAAACTTCTATTTTTCTTCATCTGTGGTTCATCATCCTCTGAATAATAACTAAGACATAATGTACAGTAAGCAAGTCCTCTCAAAGTAAGTCCTGATGTTGTCAATCAGTGTCCCAACACAAGATGTGAACTGCTTTATCCAAGTTATTACAAACCGCCTATTCAAACTTGTCCTAGAACATTGTTTATTAATAATTTTTATTTGAGGTTTAAATATTTTCCAAGTTAATATAAAAATATTCAAGGATCTGTGTTCTTCAGAAGTCACTCCATGAACTAACAAGTCCATGTTTCAGTTGTCAATTAGCAACAATAAACACTTAGTATGTGTTCATTAATCAATCAGTATTGCTCCTGTCACATTTGTACTCACTGTTGGGCTCATTTTTACAGCAATATAAAGTCCTGTACCTCCATGGAAACAGTACAATCATGACTAGAAGGATGGAGAACCTAAAAGTGTCTTTTGTGCAGTATGACACAATTATAAAGCCATAAATCATAAAAAAAGAAAAAGCAATAGTTGAATTTCTTTGATTATTATTTTAGAAAAAATTTGAAAATAACCTGGAATCAACATACACAATATTTTTCCAAATGCCCACAGGTGTTACTAATACTGGAAAAATAAAGAGTGGCTCTACATACTATAGATATTTTGCTACTTATATTTTTAATGTTTACATACTTGTCTCCTATCTGCTCTGTGCAAACACAGCCTGCAGTTCAACCCAGTGCAGCCAAAAACTCTCTGAATTCTTGATACATGACTGTTGGTCACAGCTTCGTGACTAATGGCTTCCCTGTTGCAACCCTGTTAGGTTTTTTTTTTAGAATCAGGTTACTGAAACGCTTTATTTTTTGTGAATTTTTAAATAAGAAACATAGAATAAAGTGATTTTGATAAAATATCCCGGTTTGAAACTTTTTGGTTTACACACAGTTCACATATGATTAGTTCAAGGACTGTTGGAAAGTTGAATATCCAATGATTATTTCTGTTTTTATAGTTTCCAGCTCGGGTAATCGTATCATTTTGGTGATTTTTCAAACATAACATGCCTCTCAAACTCGTCGGCAGGTTGTGGGGTTCGAGGGGTTAAAGGTCATTTACACACTTTGCTATACAAAGTTTCCTTTAGGTTACCTCAGCGTGACTGTGTTAAGGGTGTGCAAGTACATATAGTTTTGTTTTAAGAGCTGTGTTTGTGCAGCACAGTGTCCAAAATGTTCATGGTTTGAGCATCATTATAGCTGATATAAAAATTACAACATCCTACATGAATCCTAGCAGCTCATCTGTAATGAACATGCAAAGAACCTGATTATTTCACTGCAAATTCTAAGTGAGCTCATCAGAGACGCTTCTTTCTTACTAATACAGTTCATGAATGACTAACGGTAATTACAGTAATTTCTATGATAAGCAGTTTAACAGTGAATGGATACCACCATTAGCAGCAATTTGTATTTTTGTGATAGGAATGGTGTTATTATGTGCACATTTTTACTCTCTGCTCTTCTTCCTCCTCAGACAGGCCAATCTAAACGAGGCAGCAGAAATCCAGTACGAGCGAGCAGCCAGCCTCAGACCAGATGTAAGTACCTGGACTGGTGGGCCTGTTAGCACTTATCATGGAAATGCGAACGCACGCCTGCACTGTAAATTCAATTTACAACATAGCATGTATTACCCATCATTCTGACAGTGTGTTATAGTTCTGTTGTTCCTGGCAAACAGCAATACAGCCGAATGGAAACTGCTCGTGAACCGGGGCCGAGATGTGCAAATGCAAACACAAAAATCCCAAAGAGAAATGAGTTCAGTGGTTGCTGTTGTCTCACGCTGAAGTCAGAGTAAATACTTGATCATCACAGTGTAGTTAAACACACAGGGCCTGGTGGGATATCATGTCTCTCCGTGTCAGCACATGTGGTCAAGGAAGTTGGGAGATATTATATCCTGTTTCTGCCTTGCATGCATCAGTCACTTCAAAGGAAGAGGCTGCATGGACCAGGCTGGGGGAGGTCATTTGGATTCATAGGAACCTCTGTGTTTTTAGACAAGACCTTAGAAAGAGCTTCCTGCAGTTATTTGTTATGTTAGTCTGCTTAGTGACGGCCTGCTCTGTGACTTATGTGCAGACGTGAGAGAAGGTTGGACCTTCATCTTCATGTCTCCACTGGAGGAACTCATGTTATATTGCTACACACTTTGTAACATTGTGTCCCAGGATTATTTTGTCCGACATACCCCCACAGCTTTGTCAGATAAACTCAAGTAACCCTTCACAGACGCCACATGTTGCTAAATGAGTTGAGTTTTAATGTCCTGCACTTCTATGGGAAAAGCACAACCACAGCTAGAAGTAGAGAGAACTAAAAAGTGACTTATGTGCAGTACAGCAAAGTCATGATGCCCTAAATCATTAACAAAAGCAAAAATGAAAGTTGCATTCCTTTGATTTCTTGTTTACAAAAATTAACATTTATATTATAAAATTTTTTTGCCCTATCATACTATATTTATTTTACAACTTAGATTTTTAATTTGTTTCTATACTTTTTTCCTGTCATCTCTTTGTAAACACTGCCTACAGTTCAGCCCAGTTCAGCCAAAAAGTTCCTGAATTGTTGTCAGTTGATTGTAGCTAAGTCACTAATGGCTTCTTGGTTAAGCTGAGGAGCACAGAAAGTTTTGTTTTTCACAGAATCTGGTTAGTGCACATGGTTAATTTTTTAGCGAATTTTCAAATGAGATATGTAGAATAAAAGTATTTTAATAAAATGCCAATTTTATGCTTTGGTTTGGTTAAGTTTCCCAATGGAACAGCATGTCACAGGCGACTACTTCATGGACAATCAGAAAGTTGAAAATCCAGTTTCTAGTTCCAGTTTCTCTATCCATCCATAACTATTTCAATCATGTATCCATTACGTTTATTATTCGTTCTTTTAGCAAAGTATTTCCACAATGTATACACTCCTTTTAGGTAACTTTCCTGCTAGTTTTTTAACTACTTTTCACATTCCCTCCCTAGCGACATGAACTTTTCAGGGATTTTTTTCCTTTTTCCTTTTTTTTTCAAATAAGCTCAGCTACTCGACAGTTTCTCCATGTACCCCCCGGCAACTGCTGAACTACCCCACGGGGAACATTACAGGCTGGGAATCACTGCTTTATAGCATCTGCCCCTTTTTAGATCAGTCCTGCCTGTCTGTTTATATCCTGTTTAAGCCTTAAAAGCTCCGTAAAACCACAGAGGAGAAGAAAACTGGTTGTCCATTTTAATTTGGAAAGCTGTGTGTTTATGTTGTATCCTGTAAGAAAAATAAGTCACCTTAACGTCACAGTCGTGATAATTCACATGCTGGAAGCCTTCATGTGCACTTTCAGACACGCTCAGGGCTCCTCTTGTCATTTGTCAGAAGCAAAGTGCCTCTTGTCTTTGACATTTTCCCTGCACACGTCTCCTTAGTGAATGACAGTCTCTCAAATATCAGCTTAATCCAATAGCTTTCAGGTCATGAAAGATTCAGCGCCACCTCTACGTGCTGAGAAGAGCAATGAATGAGTGTCTCCAGAAAAAGGTGCGAGAGAGTTTTTCATTTTACAGAGACTCACAGCTTTGTTTATCCATTCAGATAAATAATCTAATCTAGTCTAATCTAACCTTCGTTTATTAATTCCTTCTCTGCATTTGACCCATCCTATTTAAAGTTAACCTTAACTATACATACTAGGAGCAGTGAGCTGCCACGGTGCAGTGCCCGGGGAGCAGTCAGGGGTTAAGGGCCTTGCTCAAGGGCCCAACAGTGGTGGTGACTGGGACAAGCGGTCGCTCTCACTTTCCCACCTCAACCTCTTGCCAGTCCGGGGGCTCGAACCGGCGACCCACCGGTTACAAGTTCGCTTCACAAATCACAAGGCCACCACTGCCCCACTAAGAAGTTAACCGTAAATTATAATGTTACACTCTGAGCAGAATAGTTAATATACACTGACTGTAGAAACCTATAATTCTAATTAGGATACAGTGGGTTCCTTCTGGTCCCGATGAGCAAACATTACAATTTGTCTGATTTCAGTCGAGGTTGATTTGGCTGCAGCTGTGGTTACCATAGTAACATTAAACCGCTGGCAGTTTTCAAAGGCATGTGGTCTTTTTAAAAAAAACAGCCAAAATTACACTCTTCATCAGACCCAGAAAATATCATAACAGAAAAGAATCTACAAATTTTCAGCTGCTCAAACTGTTTATCTGTGTCGAACCATTCTTTTGGGAAACGGAACCAAATCTTAGCTTAAAACTGTGAAATTTAATTCAACATGTCTCAATTTAAAAATTTGCAAAAAATAAAATGTTTGCTCTAACTGGATTCTGTAAAAAACAAATAATTCTGCTGTCCTCGGTTCAACTTTGGAGTCATGACTGATTCAGCTGTGACCAACAGTCACATGGCAAAAATTCAGGGACTTTTCGGCTGAACTGCAGGCAGTGTTTAAACAAAGCTGATGAGAGACAAGAATGAAAGCAGATGGGAGACAAGAATGGAAACAGACTAAAAATGAATGTAGTAAAATATCGTATGTAGAGTCACTATCTTATTCTGGTATTGGTAACACATTAGTCACTAAGCTATGACAGTCATGAGCAACATACTACAGATCTGATATAGTCTTAAGAAAGAGAACACAATTACACTGTTTTTTTTTTCTTATATATACATACAACGATCAGCCACATCATTATGACCACTGACAGTTGAAGTGAATGACATTGGTCATATTGGTACTATGTGGTGTTCTGCTGGAAAACCTTGGATTTTAACATCCGTGTTGATGAGACTTAGACACCCAAATAAACATTGTCCCAGAACAAGCATACTCCCTCATGCAAATGGAAATGCCAAATGTCACTGGCCTACCCCCGCAGGAAAATGCACCCCACCACATGGCAAAAACATCAAACCATCAGGAACATGTTGAGGAACATGACAATGGCCCAAGATGTTGATTTGACCTCCAAACTTCCTAGACCCCATTCTGATCAAGCATCAACAGGATGCAGTGGAACAAGTTTGATTGACAGAGGCCCCACTGCACAAGCCAGAGTACCCAAAGGATCCACTGCCAACATCCTGGTGCCAGACCCCATAGGACACCCTGAGAGGTCCTCTTGTCCATGCATAATGGTTCAGAACAGTTTTGAGCACATAAGGGGGACCACCACAATATTAGGCAGGTGCTCATAATGTTATGCCTGATCAGTGTGTGCAACAACGTGCTGTACGCGCTGTAATTACATACAATAGAAATGTTGCTCGCCATCCATCCAACTAGCTAGATTTGGTTCTGAAATTCAAGTTCAAGGGTCCCTATTTTGACAGAATTTATGAAATTCAGTGCTCATCCCAGATGGTGTTTGACATGTAAAGAACTTCCAGGGAGCATTACAGAAGCATTGCAGAAGTGCTGGAAGTGTTCTATCACTGTACAAGGAGACGAGGATGGAGGCCAAATTTATATAAGGTGTTTGGTTTTAATAGGCGCAGTCTCCTAACTTTTTGATTGCAGCTCGTATAAACCAGAACGTCATTTAAAAATATGACCATTCTGTCTCTGTGTTGATGAATTCAGTTTAATACTGTGAGTGGATCTGTTCTGAGTTTGATCTGTTCATCAAATTTATAGTTTTCATCAAAATGTTGTAGTCTGAAGTCTCTCTACTGTCGTAAGATGAAAAGTAAGCAAAAACCAACCTTGACATTTTTGAACCTAAAATTTCGATCTAACTATCTAATGATATGTTCTCCTTGGTGACATGCTGAAGGGTCAACAGCGGCTAAACTCTCCCATAAGGGGAAGTACAACGTAAGTCACTTCCATGAGAAAAAAAGTCTCAAAAAAGTTTGCTGTAATCTGATTCTTGGCACAATAAGGCAAAGGCCCTCTTGTGTCCCAGAGCCGCTTCCGTGTTTTGTCTGGCTTTTTACTCATGAAGGTCTTGTGTCAGGAGACTAAAACAGAATATGGTGCCGGAGATGAGGTATTCTTTGTTTTGAAAGGTTCCAGCTAAAGGTTAGATTCTGTGTTTAGTCTGCTAAATGCCAATTTACAAGCAGCCCGTAAGACTCAAGGTGGTCAGGCTCTTCTCTCAGAGGGACTGTGCTGAAGATGTGGTGGTGCCGGAGAAATAATTTGTTAATAAAACTGAACCTACCCCTCAGGAAGTCCCTGGGAATTATTGTGTTCAAATGTATGTGCAGACTGGATGATACAGGAAGCTGTTGAACCATCCTACCAAGTGTAAGACCACACACTCAGTAAGTATAAGTAATAAACAGAAGATAAAAAGACCCGAATGTTGATATTTTGTACTAGCTGGCTTGACCCAAAGGACCACGTGTCATCATATGAAATACTGTAAGCTTCTGTTTCATGTTTGAAAATCTCTTAACAAGACAAACTGAGACATTTTGTTTTTCTATTCAGAAGCAGTTCATTCACCTTAGTCATGACCTGCATTATATTGTACATGGAGGAGCAGATACTTGGGAGTTGAAAGTTTTAAACCATAATAAGAAAGTTTCTCTTTCAGAGCCCAATACAGTGATATCTCGACCCGCGAACACCCCTAGTCACGAACAAGTTGGCCCACAAACACAATTTCCGAACAAATTTTTACCCACGAACAATGCCTCGGTGCACGAACGCACAAACTCGTACTCAGGTTCGCGGGCTATGAACATTGTTTGTCGTTGCATTGTTCTTGATACAATTTGGGGAATGGGACTATCCCTCGAAGGCCTCTCCTTCAAAGGAGTAGTCTTCCTCCTCCTCCACCACCCACCTGTGCCAGCAGGTATCAACCACAAAGGTAAAGTGTACAATTATTATGTTTTATTTTAGTATCACTATATTTTTCTATAATTAAAGTTATCTTTAATTCCTTTCAATATTTTTGCCACACATAAACTCATAAAAATTTTTTTTAAAAAGTATGTGTCTGGGGCGGGCAAATGGATTACTTGGATTAACATTAATTTCAATGGAGAATGGAGTCAAAGAACAAGTTAAGTTCGCGACCCGAGGTACCACTGTACATTCCTTATGTGACAACAGCTCATTAAATAGAATTAAATAGTGAGCTCAAATGCATCCTTTTTACTTTCATGTATTAACCTGAGGGAGGAATCAGTTTTCTTTCGTTAGAGTTGAGAGCCATCATATAATTTCCTGCTTCTTGCCATGTTAATAACACAATGGTGAGTTAAAATGACAACTTTAAAGTAGTAGTAGTAAATTAGGTTTTGTGATAATCCCCTATACCAGCAAACAAGCAACCATTTTGTCAGCAGTGTGAAAGGTCAGCTCACTCCTCACTGCTGGATGCACAGACTTCAGTGTCGTTCCTCTGAATCTGCACATGTGCAACACATAGGCTCTGTCACGTTCTTAAGGTCAGCGGTTTGTTACAATCAGCCTCGGGACATCGAATTGTTTTGTTTTGGAAACCTGTCAAAGCTTTTCTGGGTCTGCAGTTACCTTGTCTTGTTTTGCCCGCCTTAATGAGGGTGCAGTACAGTTTCTGTGCAGAGGAAAAATCAAAACAGAGAGCAAGGGAAGACTAAGAGTTGTTGGTGTAACTTTTTCTACTGACATTTTGCAGCATAATATTAACTTGTCATCATTGTTTTGTACTAAAAAACAATAGCAGAGTGAAGAGGGTGAAGAAAAAGGGAGGCAACACTCTGTAATGGGGTTATTAGGAAGAAAAACAAACTTTTTCTGCACAGTTCATACAAGCACTGGGTTGTATGAATTAAATGCATCATCTCTGCAGGCGTCAGTGCCAGAATACAACTGTACTAACCTGCTTTGCATCACGCAATATCACTTGTGTATGTTTCTTAAGGCAAAAATGGAAACTGCAATGAGTTTTTAAGTAGATTTCCACACAACTTAAGTTCACCGAAGCTCTACAATCTCCGGCTAATGTACAGAGGGATGGAAGATTACATGTGGAGTGGGGGAGCAGGCAGGCCTCTAGCTGGGAGCTTTGATATGCAGACAAGCCAGGAGGAGAAAGATGAGAAACCGAGATCAAACACCAAGCTGTGGTGCTCCCCTCACACCAGGAGGAGATATCATCAACACACATCATGCAACCACCCTCAGTCTTTGTATATCTTGCTCTCGATCTCTGCTTTCAGAAAAAAAAAAATCTCAACTGAGTTTTGAGATCAAATCTAATGATACACCAGAAACCATGAAAGTATTAGGTAAAGATGCTGGATGGTACAGCTTGAATTTAAATATACTCCAATGGTTTGCTGTTGTTTGATGTGTTCCCCAAATGTAATCACTGATTAGCCTTGGGACATTGACCATGGGATGTAAAGTAATCATTAAGACAGAAAATGAGTCTTGGTTTCAGCTCCATGAAACTAAAATGAGCTAAGTGCTGGCTCTAACTCCAAAAAACTGATTGATGACGTACATTAATACAACCGTCCTGCTCTACGGCAGTAAATTGTATTGTCATTTTGAAGTGGTTTTACATTTTAATGTCGAGATGAACAGCCGACATCAGTTTTTTTTATTAAGAAACTAAGATGAGGACCTTTAAATCTGGATGAAAAACTACCTATCAGCCTGGAATCTTTTATCAAATCAACCTTTTTTTTTTTTTTTGCACAAAGGGAAAGCGTCTTCGAAAGTTTTTGTAAATCCATGACAGTGAAAGGTTAGTAAAAACAAAAATTGCACTAGCAAACAGGGAAAATTAGTTTCTCTAAAATGTAATGGAAGAACGGCAAAATACTGTTTCACAATTACTGTTTTAATTGTTGTTGTTATCACAGTTTATACAGACTGTTTGGCAGGTTTCTTCAGCTCACACATGAGAATCATTCCGATTGATTCTAAGCAGAATTGTTTTAGCCTGCTGGGAGTTTTTAGACCGTCACTGCTGAACAGTTCAATAAAAGTGATTAACCTGGATTCTTCCTGTTACGATCAGTCAGAACAGCTACCTGAGAGTTGTTATAAGCGAAATGACTCCTTATGGTGTTTCACTTACGTCTCTGCAAATCTTCTCACAACATTAAACGCATTAAATCTTCCAAAAACAGCCGCCTGGTGCGCCGGAAAAACTCCAATTGGGTAATAAACAGTTGAAAACACAGCAAATCAAATATAATCGTCACTTTTTTTTTCCTGTTTCTAAAAAGGAGTAAAAAGATGGAGGGACAAATAAACCGAATCCAGCTGTGTTTGGAAATTAATCTCTTCATTTTCTTTTACCGTTATCAAGGCGACTACTGTACGCTCCATCACTTTCAGTCTTATCAAATGAACCAAGAAGGAAAATAGTCATAAATCTGCCAATTTCTGCTACTCTAACTCAACTTCTAAAGTCACACCGATCAGCCACAACATTAAAACCACCAACAGCTGAAGTGAATACCATCAATCATCTTGTTCCCTGCTGGGAAACATGGGTCTTGGAGGGGGGCGCCATATAAAATCTTGCCTAGGGAGCCACAATGGGTACGGTCGACTCTGGGCTGATGCATGTCAATTTAAAATCCATCGGCGATCTACATACGCTTACAAAAGAAATCGAATTGCATTGTTTTGTAGTAATATTAATTGGGCATTGCTTTACATTTGAATCAATGTGAACTTTTCCATTTTAAAAGTTTATAGTAATAACTAGTTTTAATATAATTACATTGAAGGTGAATTTTTTCCCCGATTTTGTGGCGCCCCTTGGAGGCCACAGCGCCCTTAGCATTTGCCTATATTGCCTAATAATGATAATAATAATAATAATCTAAAAATATAACCTTTATTGATCCCCTTGGGGAAATCCCTTCTCTGCATTTGACCCATCCTATTCAAAGTTAACCTTAACTATAACCCTAACCCTGGCATGTGTTGGCTGGAGGTTTAGGAGAGGTCATGTCAGGCCTTAGCCCAGTCAGAGGCCCCATATCTAGGAGCAGTGGGCTGCCGCGGTGCAGCGCCCAGGGAGCAGTCAGGGGTTAAGAGCCTTGCTCAAGGGCCCACAGTAGTGGTGACTGGGACAAACGGTCGCTCTCACTTTCCCACCTCAACCTCTTGCCAGTCCGGGGACTCGAACCGCCGATCCACCGGTTACAAGATCACTTCACAAACCACTAGGCCACTAGGGCTGCAACAACGAATCGATTGAATCAATTCAAATCGATTCTAAAAAGAGTTCGGAACTAATTCAGTGATCGATTCGTTGGGTCTCGATTCGTCGTCTTGTGCACGTTCCTGCTGAACACGCTTGCTAACTGCAGAATAAAAACAAACCAGCATGGCAGAGGCAGCGGAGAAATCCACAGAAAAAAAATCACGATCAAAGTCATTCAACGTATGGGAAAACCTCACGAAAACACAAGAAAAAGATGGCGTTACGATAATTATATGCAATATTTGCAATCATAAGTTTGCTTGGCACGGAAGCACCTCGATGATGATGCTCAATGAGGCACCACAACACCATCTGAGCGACTGTTCTTTTCGGCAGGCAACATAGCTTCCAAGAAGAGAGCTAGTCTTAGCCAGGAGCATGTGGACATGCTAACCTTTCTGCATTGCAATGCAAAGTTCATCTAGAATGAGAAGAGTACACAGGAGGACCTGAAGTTTAAATTGTGCGGTTCAGTCAGTTTTAAAATTCTTCATGCACACAGAGAGCTCCTCTTAATTTATTTTCATACTTTATTCATTATTTATTTTATTTTAAGATTTTTATGTTATGTTGTATACAGATGGAACTGCCGTATTGTAAAGCATTGTTTTTTTTTAAATAAATTATGAAGAAAAAATGTGATTTGTTTTTTTTATCCGATTCATCGTAAAAATAAATCGACAGATTAATCAACTATTAAAATAATCATTAGTTGCAGCCCTATAGGCCACCAATCGGCCCGCCGGCTCTGCACCAGCCACCAAAACACTGACAATAGCAAAGACAATCCTCAGCATCAGCAGTGCAGTTCACCACCTCAAAATGTAGTTTCCCCAAATTATGTTTCTACTGTCAGCTTCATTTTACAGACTGTGAGCATCATAATAAAACTGTCTCAATAAGAAGATGAGCATTATATTCAAGGAGTTATATGAGGACACTATTATGCCAAATGCTCATCATCATCCTGCATCTTACAAATTGTTTTCAACCCTGCAAAGTGATTGTTAACAGTCCCATGATTTGAGATATATCAATATGCACTATCTGCACAAACAACCCTCAAACAAACCACTGTTATTAAATCTATCACTGCCCCAAAAATTCAATTTATTTCGCTCTGTAAAGAAGTCATTTTCGAAAACAAACCCAGGTTACAGAGCTCAGATCTCATAATGCAGGATTCATTTTCAATGGTGACCTGCACAGAATACATATTTTGGTTTGCTGCGAATATTTATTAGGAATAAAATGGTGTTCACTGGTCGTGTAGGTCACTTTAACATAATGTGTTTTTTCTGACAATGTGTACAATTATGTCTTAGTTTATTGTAGCTGAACAAAATAAAATAAATTTTAGTACATTATCCACACATGTTTTTGTCAAGAAGAAAGACATTGATTCACATTTTTAAACTAATAAGTTGCAAACTTAGTGTAAAACTATGACTGCAATCAAGTATTGCAGCTTTCTGATGGAACATTTCAGTGAGAATAGGGAGAACAATATCCACATGGAGCTATTTCGGCCTCATTGCAAAAGGACTTCAGTGTCTTTACCACATAAATCCAGCTGTTAAACTTGATGAACTGTGACAAACAAACAACCCTGCTATTTGCCCACTAGAGAAAATTTGTTTTGCTGGAGGACATTCTTCACATTCTTCATTTAACATGGCAAATGTATGTTTCCATCAAGAGACAATTTTTAAAAAAAAGAAAGAATGTGAAAAATACATCCTCAGAGTGTCAGAGTCATTCAGCTACAATGACTGATTCAGCTGCGTCTATTACATTTGTCAGGAAGTTCTTTAAACCAGCTGGAGACTCGGTGTGTGCTTGTGTTCATTTAAAGATTTCAAGAGCTTTCTCAGACTTTCTCAAAAAGACTACACCTCTGAGATATGTGACTGGATATGTGTCCAACTAATGCTTCTATCTTTACAGCTGCTGAACAGCTGCCAAAATGTTTTACTGGTTCTTATCGGTCTCGCCTCCTGCAGCAGGAAGCTCACCGCCTCTATCTGACCTGTTGCTGCTTGTCCACTAAACTTAAGAAAAGGGATGTGATGAGGCTCAGTGCTGAGCCTGAGATTGATATCGGTCTCTGGGGCTGACTGGGTCAACATCCAGCAAGAAAGTGTTTGAAAGGATGAGACATTGTCATATCCATATATAACTTTATGAACTTTTTAATTTAGTTCAGTCTTTAGTTCAGACTTAATTTCAAATATGCGCAGTACACTGTATGTGCATGTACACTGCAAAAAAAGTAAAAGTAAAGTAAGTAAGTAAAAGAGGCTTGATTGTGTGCATGTCTTGCCATGGAAGAGACATTGTCACGCCTATACGCAACTTTAAGAACCTTTTAACTGAAAAATGTTTATGAGCAGCAGACAGTTAATTTAGTTTAGTCTTTAGTTGGAACCTAAACTCAAATATGTGCGGTAAACTGCAGATAAGATGACTGATTAAAGGACTCGTGTTGTGCCCCCTTTCCGGCATATTAGTGGAACATGTGCTCAGATTTTGTCTTTCAGATAATCAGTTAAAAACACTGCAAAGATGGTTCATTTCACTAAGACTGTATAACCAGCGGTTTTGCCCTGTTTGAGTCAGGCTGTGTCAGCTGCCGTTCTAGCCCCCTTCAGGAAGAAGACTCTCTCTGCAACCAAGCCAAACGGTTGACCACGTGGCAGCCAACACTGATGTGAATGAGTGCGTATACCACGGACATGTTCTATGAAGCAAGCTCAACATAACCAGGGTACCTTTTCATTGTCAGGGTAGCGGTCACATGTAGCTGGTTATCAGCTCGGAAAGACAAGCCAGGGTTTCTGAACTTGCATATGAGTGCATTCACATGACACAGGCAGAGTAGGCAACAGACCACTTACAGACATGGACAGGTCTACTGACACCAGAGTGGCATATTAAAAAATTAGAGGCAAACTATAATATTAGACAAATACAACGATTTTAAGCAGGAGGCTGAGCTGCAAAAGACTGCAGACAGGGTTATAAATATCACTACCAATTTAATATTTTGCATCTTAAATTATTAATGCATGAGGAGATTTGGCTGTTTTTACATCTGTATATTCTATTAAATGAATGTGTTCCTAAGATGTATTCGTCTGGCGTGTAGGCCAAGACTCTGTTCTTTACATGCCCCCTAAACCATTTAACACTGCCAGGGCTGCAGCGGAAAGGGCAAAATATAAACACATAATTCAAATTGAAAAGGAGATTTACTGCAAATCCCACAAGATCAACAAGTGGAAAGCTTTAGTGCTATAAATTAGTTTCTGTTTTAGGATTAGATCACTCTACAAGAAATGATTGGTCAGTTGGCAGTGCCTGTTTTGTAGTACAGGCCTCAGGTATTTCTAATGCTTTTAACTTTCTGTTTGATCGTTTTGTATGGAAATACAGCCGATTTCACTGCAAGTCATGTATTTGGTCAGCATGTAAGATGATGCTGTAGTGAGTAAATCACTATTTTAGTGGTGTAGATGGGAAATGTCTCTGCTGGTTAAAGTGTAGTATAAATGAGCTGTGTTTCAATTTAATACTCATTCAACAGAAGCAGAAAAATAAGCAAATGAGAACAACTTCAATGGGAATTTGGCGCCAATAAAATGCAGTACATGTGAGCACAGAGAGCAGGAGAGAAGCAAACAGACGTAAACAACGGCAGAGTTTAGGCTGGCAACATGAAAACACAGTCACCCACAGACAAACCTTATTTATTAGTTTCAGATCGGTCCTAAAGTTTCCACCATCTATGAATGTTCTTTAGCTTTACGCTCTCCATCGAGCTCTCATCTGCGGGCATACGATCAAAGCTAAGTAACATTAGCCACGTTGGCCGTACAATACGCTTACACCAGGGTTTTCCTATTTATAGTGATTTTGCCATCAAAAATAAAAGGTCCTCAGATACCGGGTGTGCATGAAAACTCTTGTGTTCACTCCTGCAGCCAACAGCAGAACATTTGGTGAGCTTTGCTTGTGGCTGAGGCATTTTAGAGTTAGCAGAAGCAGCTCTAGAAAGTAAATAAACTTGGTGGGACTCGCAGCAGGCAGTGCAGGGGAATGATTATGCAAATTCTGATTCTAAAGTTCCTGCTAACCAAGTGAGCTAAATTCTAAATGACTTAGAAAGCTGGGAGGGCATCCTTATATTCTTTCTATTTTATGCCTTCAAGTTTTAGAAACATACAAAACACAATAAAAATGGAACATGTAGGTAGGAAGAGGCTCACACCTCTTGAGTTCAATGTGAAGTCAAGAGCTGCACAGCTGGAGCGCAGCAGTCGCCGGCTGAGACAGATGACCCTGCAGTGAGCTGGGAAGATGCCCCGCTGAAGAGGCACAGCTTGTAGCCTCTTCTACAGTCCAATGGGATTATCACTTCAGCTGCTTTGAATAAGGATCGTATCATTTGAGTTTGAAATTGGATTCTCCACAGATGCTGCATTCGCCAGAAGAGATATTTCAACAAAGCAGATCAGGGGAAGAGAAACAGACTGACTGACAGAAATACACAACCACATGTCATCCACAAATCTTCCTTGCAAACATTCATATTCAAATACGATAAGCCACGCTAACTTTTTAATTTGTTTGTTTTGTGTAGTACCCAGCCTACACTAAATGAAAGATTGATTTAAACTCTCTCATTGACTCAAAGTATAACAGGATCACGTCAGATTTATTCTCTCGTTATCACTCTAGATTTTTACATTACTGAACCTATATGCAGTGTGTAGATTGTACTGTGTCGAGGTTACAAGGCAGGCCTCATCTCCAAAGGTACAAACAGTGCGACCCTACAAGCAGTGTTTTGTTTTAGTGGGGGCATCATGAAGTCTACCGGGGGCAAACGAGTGGGTGAGAAGCAGGATGGAAGTTCTGTATTTGTAGATAGTGAGGCTTTTAGGAAGGAGAGGGTGGTTGAACGATGGTGCTTGCCAGTTGGCCTTAATGACATTGGCTACAATCCCAGCTAGTCATTTTTTGGCAGCGACTCATTACTCTGATTCCACAAAAGGGCCTAAGTGAAGAAACACACCAGCTTATTGGAAGGTCTAATTCATACGGCTTCGGATGGGGGCTGCTGCTCTCTATCCACAGTCAGCAGAGGGCTGCAGCACCTCACAGTCCTTCCAAGAAAGGTGGTGAGTTCTGTATGAGATGAGCTGAAGGACACAGATGATGCCATGTTTTCTTTTTTAATGGTTTATATACATGGGTCTAAGAGTTAAAGATGGTGAAACTTACAAAAATAAAGGAGACTGTGTTGAAGGCTGCTCAATTAAAGATGCTTTGGTTTTAAGTGATGAGAATGGATAGAATCAGGAGTGGGTATATCAGAGGCGAGATTGAGTTGGTTTTGACAGGATTGGAGGAGAGATTATGGGTATATTGGAAGTAGAATGCTGAAGATGAAGCTGCAAAAGGAGAAGAGGAAGGTGACAGAAGCTTATGGGTGTGATGAGAGAGGACCTGCATGGTGTTTGGCGGGAGATGAAGAGGAGAGGAAGAGATGGAGATAGATGATTAATATTTTTCCTTAGGTTTTACTTTCACTTTCTAATTGTGTGTGGAGGTAAACAGCAGACTAGTATACTGACTCATATCTCTTCTTGTAAAATTTGTCAAATTAATCTGATGCATATGTAATTCAGGATTAATGATCTGATTTCCAGCAAAGTCCATTTTGTTTGCTTTACTTTGTCGTAGGTTCGTAGGTTTGATCTGCTGTTTGTGTGCTTCTCAGTGGAGTCTTTCCGTAACACAGTCAGTAAGACGGGCCTTATACACGTGGGAAGCACAGAGCAAACACTGTGACGTCAATGAATTATTCAACAGGCATTATGCAAGTACACTGTCTCTATGTGTAGAGTTGTGTCTTTCCTAATATGGAAAATAGATAATGTTAAAATGATTGATATGTTGCCTAATTAAGTCTGCAGCTGATGATGCAAATGGACAGTAGTTCAGTACAGGGCATCTCTTAAGAAATACGATGACGCACAAGTGATTTGTACTGGCGAATACTGAAAGAGGAAATGTGATGAACATTAAAGGCTGATACTGTTATCAAAAAATATAAAATGCAAATGCACAGTAAGTGTAATACACCGATGAGCCACACATTCTGACCACTGACAGGTGAAGTGAATAACATTGGTCATATTGGTACTATGTGGTGTTCTGCTGGAAAACCTTGGATTTTAACATCCGTGTTGATGAGACTTAGACACCCAAATAAACATTGTCCCAGAACAAGCACACTCCCTCATGCAAATGGAAATCCCAAATGTCACTGGCCTACACCTGGAGGAAAATGCACCCCACCACATGGCAACAACATCAAACAATCGGGAACATCTTGAGGAACATGACAATGGCCCAAGATGTTGATTTGACCTCCAAACTTCCTAGAC
>OMNN01101343.1:9968-25592 GCA_900302755.1 Chromis chromis
CACGAGGTTCTCCTTTGATAACTGGCCTAATTACTGTAAATAATTATTATGATTAATAAAGGTGACCTCTGTGTTGCTCTGATAATAGTGCTTTATCCTCAAAAGAAAACATGCACTCACCCAGAAATTCGACTTCACACTCTTTGAAACTACTCATTTTTACGGCCTCGAACAATTCAATCTCTCATTCTTAGTACGGTTAATTAAGACCACATTTCAATTAATGGTCCAACAGTCGTCAATGGCCAGAGGGCAGATATTGTACAAAGCTTTGCAAGAATCTTTACATTTGATATATTTTAGCCTGATAATGTAATGCATTTTGAATGGAGTCAGAGAGATAGAGAGTTGTCTGTATAATGGCCAGAGGATGTTTGCTGGGCATAAAAAAATAATACACTGTTGGGTTTCTCCTGACACTATTGTAAGGTCGTGACATTCCTATGTAAAGTACCCTGAGATTTATTTATTTATGTTAGGATTTGGGTCTATAGAAACAAAATCAGTTTAAAAAACAGTGACATATCCTAAAATGAATAAAACTCAGACTGACACATTTTTCACTTCCTGTAAACAACTTAACACTATATACATCACCTTAAATATACATCATTTGAAGCTTTCATCTACCACTACACTTCGGTGACTCATCATCTGCCCAGCTTTGTGTTTGATATTGATCAGAACACTTCAATCTCTGACAGCCACATTGATTTTTTCTAACATTCGTTTCATTTTCAAGTGGAAAATATGGCAAGTTTTTGTAACAGATTAACTCAAGCGAATCACTTCAACGGCGAGTTAACAGCGTTGAATATCTGTCTAAACGGTTTCTTCTGTGCGACAAGTATGGTTTCAAATTGCAGTAAATGATGCCATTTCTTGTGAGGATTTTCTTAACCCAGAAACACAAAGGTGAAGCAAGTTCAGTGCATATAATATAACCAAGGGAGAAAATGTGACAGGAAATGTGACCGTTGTGTTATGGGTTTGAAACATGAAACAGAAAACCACCTCCTGTGTTGAAGTCGAATGCTGTGTCATCCCACTCATCCACCCCAACCTCCTCCCTTTGTGAATTCTGTGGCTCTATAACTACATCACTTATAAGCAAATCAAAAACTAAATCAATCTAATTATTTGGTTTATGACTAAATATTTATTAAGTAATGACATTCTCATTAGTCTCAGCTATACCTTGCATTTTGCGTCCAATCAGCAAATGTGAGCATGCTAACATGCTAAACTAAGATAGAGAACGTGGTAATTGTACCTGTGGAACAAAAGCATATTTGCATTTTCACTGTGAGCATACTAGCTTGATGTTACTTCAAGTCCAAACTATGCCTAAGTACAGCATCACAAAGAGTGTAAGCCTCATGGAGAATGGTCTGACTACACCTCATTATAAGAGGAAAAATGCTTGTACTTCTATAAATTAATCACAATTGTTTTGGCTGGTGTTATGCCCAATGGCACCCCTGCAAAAATAATGACAGTGGAACTGTTTTGGTGGAACATTAAAATGACTTAATCACAAAAAGAGTCAAACAGGGTTGCCTTATTGCAAACCTAAGTCCTCGGCAAAACGTGACATTTTGTGCATGTAGGTTGCTGTTTGGAGGTTGGTGTTTCCTGTAGCAAAGGAAACTTTGACAACAGTAACACACAGATAGTGGAAGGTGAGGAAAAAGTTGTGTGACATATACCTGAAGTGTACATCAGGTGAGTCAGACTCGGCTTGAACAGAACCAGCTCGTATGGCGTGTTGTCTGACCAGGTTGGAAATTAAAAGTGTTTACGCTTATCCTGAACAACCAGGCTGGAAAGTGGAGGAACTGGCTGTCATAGAGGGGAGGATGCAATATTGTTTAAATACAGCAATAACTGTAGACTCAGACTCTCCTGAAAGGTATTTATAGTGCTGCACTCAGCTAACACAGAGAGCTTCTGTGGGCCAATCACTGTGTGAAGCTGGTGTGAATGTCAGATTATCAAGTTTGGAAAGAAATAGAAACGGCTGCACAAAACCATCCGACTTTATAAAAGTGTGGAGTCTGCAGCAAGCTGGATGGTTAAATAGCGGTTCTGATTAATTATATTGTAAAATGTTGTCTTACCTATTCAGATGATGCTACTGTCATATAATGTGGAAAAATGTCTGAATCGTCACCCTCCCTTTATTCACAGTGTCATCAGATCTGTGAGCAATATTGATACTGAAAATATACTGGTCACCTTCAATGCTGACTAGTAAATTGTGCTGGACTAGCACCTAACCACATCTCTGACCTTGTGAGCCCCTATGATCCAGATCCTCTTACGGACACGGTTAGTGTTCCATATTTCAGGTTGAAGAAAAAGGTGTCACATTTCAGCCACTGTTATGTTCAATGTGTCATTGTACCTCAACGGAACACAGGAATAAATTATTTGAATACTTGGTAGTGCAAAGACATATTCTTAAATACTGAATGCTTCGAAACATATTACAAATATTTTGTTTAACTAACAGTTTTTGCTTTTCCATTTTTTTTTATATGTAGGTGGAGAGAAAAGTGTCCCTGGACCCTGCCACTGAGATAACACAACATGTCATGTGACCTTTCATGGCCTATTGAGGCCACTGCTGGTGGAGAAATTGGCAGTCTACGAAACGAACTTCTTTTTTGATTGCAAGGCACTGAACCCAGCACCCGGTGTTTACCTTTGATTTTTGAAATTGCTGACAAAACACATAGCACACGTGTACAAGGCTGTGTATAGCATATGTGTAACACAAATTTTACAATGCACTTTTATACTGTCAGTCACAATTTAATTAAATTTAATAGTTTGTTTTGTTTTGGTCTCTCCAAAACTCATTACCTCTGCAAGATACAGATATAACAGAATATATATACTGTGTGTGTGCAAAGAGAGAGAGAAAGAGTGAGAGTGCATCTTCAGCCAATTAAGATAAGATAATTTTCTGCACTGTTTGTTAACCTGAATAGATGGAGAGTGGACAAAACATTTTTTGTTTCTTTCCTTCCCCTCTATTTGTGCAAACCAAATAATGATCAAAATCATCTATACACATATAGTCTTAAAAACAATCTAAAAAATATGAATAGAAGAAAATAGGCCATGGAAATGGTCACTGGCACACACTCATGAGTTTCCTTGTTACTGGCTGACTGGCTGACCACTCTCTTCTTGGACACATATTTCAGCTGCAGCCAAAGAACAATAATTCTAATACTTAGCCAACCTGTCTATGGTGTTCTTGAGGTTTTAAAAAAAGAAATAACTTATTTTTTTTGCTACATTCTTTATTTGCTTTTGGAGTTTAAAACTGTTAAAGTTGTTCATCAAGGCCAAAAACAACACAATGTAAAATGCCTTGACAGGCACGGCAATTGTGCCGAGACACAGGTGTAATAAACAGAGTAAAATTCATGAAATGTTTGTAATTATCTGCACATGATAACGTCCTGAATAAATACTGTGGCCTGATACATTAAATATTCAGAAACATCTGTTTTCATTTGTGTCCTTGTTCATGTTGATGAATCCCAATCATTCATTAAAGGAAGACATGACAACAGGACCTTAATTATCACGAATTAACATATCCTAATGACACTAGATGAGGAACAACATATTAGTCAGTGGAGAACACCCATATTTATAATCAAAAGGAGCATCGTGGCTTTGATGAAAGTAACAAATAAGAGCAAATAAAAAAGCAATAAAAGGTGCCTAATTGAAACAACCTGGCAGCAGCTGAGGTTCACAAAACAGCAACCGACGAAAGGAGATCACAGAAGTGGTGAACTTGCATTATGTCACTTCAGAGAACCAAGCAAAAAGTTATCTGGATTTTTTAATAAAGTGCGAAACAACAATACAGAGGAAAGTTCAAAGCCACGGGAGAAGAGACGAGTGTGTTCTCCCAAAGTGATACTGGGCATTTTTCGGTCCTGGCATTGTTCCAGATGGGAACAGTGACATCAAACCCCACAGTGAAACTGTTCAACAAGAGATGGGCTCCAGGGAACAAACCAGGTCAGACTGTGGGCTGACAGAAAGGAAAGTGAGTCTCCCCACAGCTCCACTGTCCTCTGGGCTGAGAACTTTTGGGATATAAGTTCATAAAATTGCAGAATGAAAATAACACCACATAATATCTACGATAAACTATAAGCCACTTGTTTCCCACAACTTTATACTAATTCTGGCCCTGTATCATCTCAACACTGCACAAATCATAGAGTGCTCTGATTTTGGCGAAAATTAGAGTTGGACTTCAGAACAAACTGCACCACAGTGTCTTTGACTATATTTTTCACACATTTCACACCTGTTACCTTGCTACTATTATTACTCCTTTATGAAACCAACTGCTATAGCAATATCTAACATAGAGCTTAAAAATGAAATAAATGCTGTATGGCAACACTAAATGTATTTTTGTTTTGTATGTATTAAGAACCAGTGTGTCTCTGTTTTACTAACATTTTAGTCATGTTTCTTTTGAGGGTGCAATGTGCAATTCACCACAACTGTTCATGTCAACCTGCACATCACTAGCAGTGTCGGCCTGAGAACTACAGATGGAGAATGGCTTATAGATCTCATGCCATAAATGTATTGTGCATTGTCCCTGTTCAGCAAGTAATAAAATCACAATTTAAGTGGATATTGTGATGTAATCATAAAGATAGAAGATGTTACATACAGTGTGTATATCACCTATTTTTGTTAATTAATAGTAAAGCTTTACTCACATTGAGAACTTCAGTGCATTTGAAAGGATACTTCTATTTTGTATTTGTTTCTAATCTAATACAATTTGCCATTGCGAGTTCTAATATCAGTGGAATCTCTAAATCATGCAAATGAATATCACATCTAGTACTTTATGTGCCCCTCTTCTAAATTAATGACAGTATGTACTCAAGCTGGCATGGTAAACTTATCCATGTTATCCCAGCTTGATCTGGCAACGTTCCAAAGAGCTTCTGTAAAGCAGGGACGTTTGCCTTTCTAAGTCTTCAAGTGCTCCCATAAATGCTCAGTAGGGTTCAGGTCAGCTGACTGTGGAGGGAAGTCTGTGACAGTCACACTTCTTGGTCTCATTTGGTCCATAAGTAGTCCTTGTAAGCTTTGAGGTGTGTTTGCTCATTATCCTGTTGCAGCACGAGTCCTTCTCGACAACGGTGCAAACTAGAAGGTGTAGCATGTGTGTTAAGAATGGCATCTCCGTGGTAACCGTGGTAAGCGTGGAGTTGATTTGGTGCTGGTGTCCAACTCTATAAGAGTCAAACAACCACAGACTTGAATATACCCATACACAGTGTATAATCATACACTGTAATATTATTCTTGCTCGTATTCATCTCCTTATGTACACCTTTCTGTTGCCGCCACTAATCCCAATTTCATTTCCAGTCATCCACTGACCCCAAGCGTCCGGCATTGTTTCCCCTCCAGGGAAGTGATCGAGAGGTGCTGCTTGTCATCTGATCACTACTAAACCGCCTTCTTTTGATAGGACTTTTGCCGATTGAAGTCTTGTATTCTTTAGTTCGTAAATTCTATATCTGTGAATATATCCCTTTTCTGTTTCTCAGTGTTATGTATCCGTCTTTTGTCGGCATTGACACTTTTGGTCTGCCTCATTGTGCACTGCCCCCTCAGAAACCTTCAGTCTAGACTTGACTCTTTACTTAGAATAACAATTTGACTTCTGACACTTTCATTTAGTACCAAGGCCATGTTTCCCCACAAACACAATGCTTCTTTGCAAGCAATGTTCTTCTAGACATTTGAAGAACAAGCCTCTGACAGACTGAATCCACCTGAGTGTCATCTGAATGCTGCTTCAATGGAAAAGACAAGTTAAAGAAATCAGACTTTTTGTATAAAGGCGTTAACATGAATGCCACAAACTTGCTTACATTTGATGGCTGACCTAGAAATAGTGCAGAATTGTACTCAACTCAAACTCAACTTGTGTTTCAAATTATTTCTGGATCCTTAGACCGTCTATTATTTCTAGGTTTAAATGAAAATATGACCAATATATTTTAAATGTGGTCTCAGACTCTTGGACTTCACTGTAGCTGCCCTAGAACTTGCTGTTACATTGTTCGACTGCAGTAATATATCTATCAGACATGCTCCAAAAGGATTTGTTTTACCATCAAAACAATATTCAAATATGCTTTTTAAATTTTTTTTATTCTGAAATAGTGAGAAAATTCATGCAATGTTTACATTTGGCAAAAATAAATTAGTTTCATAGGGCATGACCAGATTTAAGGCTTAAGCCACATGAGTTACCACTTTAAAAACAGCTTTGACTGCATTCAGGCAGTGCTTTTATTGGCATAATAAAACTGTCAACGTGGGCAGATAAAAGGATAGTTAGAAATTTGAAGGCTATCCAAATTTTCTTTCTGAGGGCTTAAATCTTTTCTTTTTTTTTCCCCCCTTACGATGCACAGGGACTTTTAAATTAATCGTTTGCATGAAAAATAGACATGCACAGAGCAGATATTGATTAAATGGTAGGTCAGTTCTTGCATGATTGTTCATCAATCATAATCAAATACACTTTAAACTATGAATGAGAGTAAACAGATGAGTGAATAAATGAATACCAAAGGCCTTGATCCCCAGGCAATATCACTCCACATTGATGACAATGCATTTTCAGCTGATGACATTGTGTGCAATGAAACTGCATGGAGCTGCCACGACCAGGTGGTAGAATCCATTCTCCCTCACATACATGATGCATATCACACTGGAGCTGACAGCATCAATACAAGGGGCTCGTAATTAAAGCCCTAGAAGAACAGGAGGCAAGTTTCTCACAGCCCATCAATCACACGGTGGCAGCTCATTTAAAACATCTTTAAAATTAAAGTTTCACCAGCCATTGCCTTTTACAAAGAGCAATTGTTTTCTGACAGCTAAGTGAATCTCTGCTGAAATCTCTGAGAGAAAGGTTGAGAGTAGAATTCTTTTATGCAGAGAGCTGACAGACTGAATTGAGAAGGAGCCTGTTCTCTGTTCTCTAAGAAATAACTTTGGCTAGTAGATGCTCTCTGATAGCAGCAGAGAGGGGGGTCACATATTTGCCTTGGATAATGGGCTTTTAGACATAATGGCACGAGTCCAGCAAGCCAAAACAGAGATATTTCGCAATTCAGCATCTGTTGTATTAAAAGATTCTTGATGGTATCCAAACGTACCATCTGGCTCTGTAAATAAAGGATGAGTGGGTATCCATGCCAGTTTCTTCTGCAGATTTGTAAGTTAGTTGAAAGATAATTTGTATCCAATAAATCATAATGAAGATTTTTTTTTATCACATACCAACTTTGCCAAATACTCTGCATGAAAAGAAGACAATACTAGCATTATGTGAGGTACACAAAGGCACCATCGCATGCTATTGTGACTCATTGTATACATGATTACTACAGTTTACTGCAGTCATACATGTGGATAATCTTGAGTTTTAAAGCATGTATTCAAAGCATAATAAATGAGGATATTCTACCTGAAAAATTCAGGGGAAACTATTATTCCTCCTTGAAGATGCTCTTTGAACACTGGCACAACACATGCTTAGAGGGTGTAAAGACTCACTCTTGGGTATAATCACTGAAGTGCCTCACACAGACATTGTCATTTCTCACATGAAGAACTGCTGTCATTAAAGCCTGATGCCTTGCACCCTGAATTTATATTCCGCTCTGCCACTGTAATGTCCCCATGGCAGAGGGAAAAAAATACTGTACATCTCGGTGACACAGACAAATCACTGAAATGCATTAATGAGATCCTGTTTGCTTTACTGTGTTGTATTGTGTTGTTGTGAGAAATGCAGAGAAGCTACATGATAGAAATAACTGGTACTATATGTTAAACAAGCTCCCTGAAGGCAGGTAATGATGGGTAATTCCAACGACACTGCCAACAACAGTACAGGATTCTTTGCTCCAACTTATTGCTATGCATGTGGTGCTTTATTACGTTTGGGAGTTGTTTTTACGTCAAACATTGCATATTGTGATGACAACCATTCTCAGTCTGCAGCAACATCACCTAGTTTAGTCATCAGTATTATAAATGTGGACAGTGGTGGGTGAAGGAGGAGGTCTGACACAGCTGGTATGGTATAAATATCATTAAGTTCAGTTCTGATTATTGATTATTGTTTTTAGCAAATACCAATTCACATTCTTCTCTTAAATTTGAGTAAAAACAAAATACAGTATGTCTTGGGCACCAACAGCACTTTTATTTTCAGAAAATTGAGGCTGTGATGAAACATCTGTCATAAATTATTGTGCATTTTGTGGCTTTTGAGTTAGTATTAGTTGGTTCTGTAGCACTGAGACAACAAATGAGGGTCAAAAATACGAGAAACATACAGTATGTCATATTTGAGGAAATGCTTCCTTCCTTTTTAGCAGTTATTTTGCTGTCCAGAATTGGTAATGTATGATGCATACTGTAACATTCATGCTCACACATGGGTCCAAAATGGCAACAACAACAAAAAGTCAATTTAAACAAATATCATAATTCTGAGTTACCTATACTTTACTAGAGTATTTCAATTTAATGATACATAATGCTTTTACTCTATTAGATTTCAGAGGGAAATACTGTACTTTTTAGCATATTACATTTAATTGGCAGCTACACTTACTGGTTATTATTATAAGTTTTGAACAATCAGAACAAGGTCCAAAACTAACTTCATGAATCATCCAAACAAGAGGGTAATGGGTGCAGTGCAGTAGAGAGTGAGGAGTCTGAGATTTAAGGTAAATAAAATGATTAGACATCTGATCATTTCCCAAACCTTCAAAATGACTTGTATGCTTAAGCCTTACATTTAATAGCAAATACACTGAATGGAATTTTGAGACTTCTTGTGTTAACACTTGAATTGATTCACTGCTGATCAAAATATAAAGTAAGTTTGCTTCAGATTACACTCTCCCCTCTTTGTTTGTATTTTTAATTTGTTTGTTTGTATCAACATGATACCTTATTGTCTCAGTCAAAGGTATTGGACCAAAAGCATATGTCACCTATATGAGGTCACCTTCATATTATTCCATAATTTTGCACTATAACAGTAACAACGGTATGGCTGCTTAGTGAATCCTTTATTTCTAGACATAAAGTACACTTTTTTAATGCTTACATACACTGATCAGCCACAACATTAAAATCACTGACAGGTGAAGTGAATAACATTGATCATATTGTTACTATGTGTACTATGGTACAAATGGAAATCCCAAATGTCACTGGCCTACCCCCGCAGGAAAATGCACCCCACCACATGGCAAAAACATCAACCAATCAGGAACATGTTGAGGAATATGACAATGGCCCAAGATGTTGATTTGACCTCCAAACTTCCTAGAGCCCATTCTGATCAAGCATCAACAGGATACAGTGGAACAAGTTTGATTGACAGAGGCCCCACTGCACAAGCCAGAGTACCCAAAGGATCCACTGCCCTGGTCCTGGTGCCAGACCCCATAGGACACCCTGAGAGGTCCTCTGGTCCATGCCCAATGGTTCTGAGCATCTTTTACCACATAAGGGGGACCAACACAATATTAGGCAGGTGGTCATGATGTTATGCCTGATCAGTGTACATCTGCAATAAAAATGCAAGCCTTGGGGTCAAAACTCTTAGAATAACACCAACACAAATCTTGGCTGAAACGCCTTTGCCTTTTTATGTTTTACATATGCACATATACATATGCATCAGGGCCAAAGCAGTGCATATTTAAATTCATTTATTTAATCGGGAATCGGTTAAGTTGAAAATCTGAAAAATGATGAACGTTGGATCCAGTGATCGGCCAGACAGATATTTGCTCAACCCCTAGTTTAAAACCTTAAAAAGCAGGTATACATTTGAAGTTAAATGGGTTTTTACATTAGCAGCTAGGGCTGAATAATTCATCGGTTTCAAATTGAAATCACGATTTGAGACAATGCAATTAGCAAATTGCATTGAATTTACAAATTCCTGTGTGGATATCCAGAAAAGCATCCACCTCTGGTTACAGCCCCTAATGTCTCAGTTTTCCAAAGGGCTAATTTTATTCATGATTGGTAAGACAGGCGTCAATATCTATTCCTTTTCCTATATGACTGCCTGTACTCCCAAGATGCCCAGGGGCTTTAATGTGATGAGGATCATGAAATGTAGGATTAAAAGACTGACATGCTTCCATATGTAGAGATCAGACACATCATTAGCAAACTGAAGATTCGTGTCTTATAGGATACACTGCACAGAATTATCTTGACAGGAAAGAAGGATGGGCTGGTTGAGAGACACAAGAAGCATAAAAAGTGCAATGAAAAATATCAGTTTGCTGTTAGTTGGGCTGATGTATAAAATGATTATCATGATTATTTAGTTACAATTATTCATAGATAATATAGGACATTATATTTTCATATTTGAATAAACAGAGTGCAAATCATTGCATCGAAATGACACTTGAAAAATCATCACCTGAATTTTGTGCAACTCCTAGATGAAAATGTTGATAAATCTATACCTGAAATGCCTCACATGCCAAATATCTGCTCATTGATAGACACTACAATTTACCGATGTTCCCTAAACGCCTCACATGCAGGCTACAGTAAACGCAATCTGGGCGGCTGTGCACAGGGAAGCCTCTAGTCTCCACTCAGTTGTGCCAGTGCAGCAACATAGTGAACAAAAATCCATCCATCCATTATCTATACACCGCTTAATCCTCTGTAGGGTCGCTGGGGGGCTGGAGTCTATCCCGACTTGGGCGAAGGCCTGGGACACCTTGGACAGGTCACCAGTCTATCACAGGGCCACACATAGACACAGACAACCAAGCACACTCTCATTCACACCTACGGACAATTTCGAATCATCAATTAACCTCAGCATGTTTTTGGACTGTAGGAGGAAGCTGGAGAGCCTGGTGAAAACCCACGCTGCACAGGGAGAACATGCAAACTCCACACAGAAAGATCCCAGGTGTCCTAACAGGGACGCGAACTGGGGATCTTCTAGCTGTGAGACAAAATCAACCTATGTGTGAGATGCTTCCGGCACGTTCGTTGAATGAAGCAATAGGAGAAGGAATTTAGTCAATATATTTATTAGCAAATAGCTGAATATAGCATACAGAGCTCTGGGTCAAACTATCTGTTCCTAACACCAGCAGAGTTAATGTCAGAGCACGAAGTCTGACTGTCTGTCTTCCCCTGACCCAGTATATTTATACTATTACATGGTTGCATAAGCTAGAAATGTGCTGCCGATCACTGATTGGTGTCTGATCTGACCTCTCCTTCACCTTGCACTCACAGTTTCAGTTGTTATCTCCTCTCTTCAGGTAGATTGTTGATAGCGCACAACTGCTGCTTCACTTCCTCAATCTGTGGTTAAACTGTCATAGACTGCTTCCTCTTTTATGCCTGCTCAAACAGAGAGTTAGACAGAAACAACCTACCCAGTGCTTTTCCACTCAGACCTTCACCTAATATGCCGTTAATTATTTCCCAAGCTGCAAGAACTATAGTTAGCAAAGCACTCTTAATTATAACACATACATGTACATTAAATTGAAATATGTTACATATGGATAAAAACAAATATGACCAAAGGAAAATAGACCAAATCCATGCTGGGAAAACATGAGTTTCACAGTTCCTTATGACAATAATTTATGTTCAGCCACCAAGTATTTGAGTTCATGTTATTACAATTATCACTAATAAGTGACCATTTCTGAGTAAAATAGAACAAAATACAATGAAACAGATAGACACTGGCAGTCAGTCTGCTTTCTATAACTTTATAGCAGTGAAATGATAAAGTTATACTGCAAGACAGACAACTACAACTTACACAATTCCATTTATTGATACCAGGTATTACAGCAGTGTAACATATTTACATGATATATCAAGACTATTGTACAGTATAAATAGAATGGAATATAAGTGTGGTATAGTATAAGATGAGCTGTCGTATTAAAACAGTTTACAGTAAAGTACAGCAGTTGAATAAGTAAATAAATAAGTAAACACTTGCAGGGCCAAGAGCTTATCCGAAACGATATTGTGTGAGAGGCGGAGGACACGCAGGGCGGATCACCGGTTCACCACAGGACAACCCAGAGACAGATCAATACTTTAACCTTCAGAAAGGACAACAACAAAATTTTCATCAAAATGTGACATTGGCTTACTATTAAATCCTGATAACCTGAGGACACAACTACTTTTTGGAGATGATTCGTAGGCAGGTGAAATCCTTGATTATGGATAATTTAGTGTATATGTTTTACTAAAGTCTGAGCTTTCATAACTCTCTAGCATTATCGCTAGTTATTTCTAGTCGGACTGTGGTGGCCAACTAGTTACTGCTCAACATAATGTTATAATAGCAACATACAACCAAAAACAATTTGTCAGTCTGACCTCTAGGTAAGAAAGATAATTCCCAGTGATCTGGTTTGGAATGTGAAACAGTTTACAGACCCAAACTGAACATGACTCAGGCATCTTTTTTCAGTCGAATTTCCTGAGAATTATGGCAAGTTGCCTGGTCCAAACGCGTGGCGTCTGTGTATATGTTGGTTTATGGTTTTATTCTTCCCTTGTGTGTTTTATATGTGCATTGTAATGAGTACCATGTCCATTTCCAGCAAAATGAGCCAACATGTTATCTTTAAAAAAAAAAACAGAGATTGTATTATATTACACCCTTCATCAGAAACTTGGAAAAACAGAAATCATCAGCGGATTTTCAACTTTCCGTTGGTTCTAAAACTAGTCGTTTGACGACGGTTCATCAAAATGACTTTTTTCTACATGTCTCATTCAAAAAATCACCAAATCTATATTGTTTGCACCAGATCCATTCTAAAACAAAAAATTTTACACTACTAAGTGCAACTGACAGACAATTACTGACTTAGCTCAGACAGTCAAATTCTCCTTTTTCAGGTGACATCCAGATTGTGATTACACAGAGAAGACAAAAGAGACTGACAGCAAAATGAAACATATGAGTTCAATAACATCAATGCAGCATGGCTCACAAATGGTATAAAGTGGAGCAATTTTAATTATATTTTATGTCAAAACTTTGCCATACTGCACAGAACACATTTTCTACTTCTAGCCATGGTTGTGCTGTTTCCATAGAGGTGCAAGACTTTATAGTGCACTCAAAAAAGATAGGCCCACAGTGAGGAAAAATGTGACAGGAGCAAAAGCTGCCCAGAGAGTGCATGAGCTTTAGAGTGTTAATTGTACTTGCTCAGGTGTGTGTCAACTATCATCACATTTAACAACCTTTTTCTTGTGTCATTTTGCCCTCCAGACCTTCCACAGCAACATGTCCATGAGGAGAATGTTCCCCCAGAACCTCCACAGATGAAAGAGGAACAGGAAGAACTCTGCACCAGTCAGGAGGGAGAACAGCTTGTACTCGTGCAAGAGGCTGATATGCTGGTTGAGTGCAAATCCAAATGTGAGGAAACATCCAGAGAAATATTTAGAGTTTTTGAAAAAACTGAGTTTGAAAAGACCATTGTCCAGGTTGATGAAGAGATCGATTGCCAGCACAGGCTGCAAGATATCATCTGGAAACCACAAATAACATTACACAGAATAGGTATGTAAAACTATGATTATCTTAATGTCTTAACAACACATTTACATATGTTGAGACTGAGAAGGAAAAAAACAATCTGGATCAATAAAATAAATGAAGCATGGCTCAAATGCAGTAGAAAGAGTTGTCAGCAAGTTGTTGGAAGATCCATTCAGCATGATAAAATATCTTTCTAGAATTGATGTACAGAGTAGTGTGAAAATGTATTTGTCAAGGCCGTAAAAATGGAAATATTTATCTAAGATTTGTAGAGTCACTGTGCTTTTCAGTGTTGGGAGAACCTGTGGGCACTTGGAAAAACATTTGTGCATATTGATTGTAGATTTTTCATTGGTTTTGTAAAAGTATTGGTTCAAGAAATTTGAGTTTTGTTTTGTTTTCTTTGTTTTTTATTTATGTCAGAACTATACCATACTGCATAGAAGACATTTTCTAGACATGGTTATGCTCTTTCTACAGAGGTACAAGACTTTATATTGCAGTAAAGGATGAGCCCACAATGAGGAAAATAGTGACTGCCCAGACAGTGCTTGGGGGTCAGAGGATTTAATGTCTTTGCTTCGATGTTTATTTCCCAATCATTATGTTAGTAAATTTTTCATGTGCACTATTTTCCCTCCAGACTTCCCACAGGAACATGTCTGTAAAGAGGAGAAGGGTCTCAATGACCAGCAGCTCTGTAACCAGGAGAGGAACTTTAGTCTGGACCAGGAGGACCCAGAGCCTCCACAGATTAAAGCTGAACAGGAGGAACACTGCACCAGTCTGGACCAGGAGGACCCAGAGCCTCCACAGATTAAATATGAACAGGAAGAACTCTACACCAATCTGGACCAGGAGGACCCAGATCCTCCACAAATTAAAGAGGAACAGCAGGAACTCTGCATCAGTCAGCAGGGAGAGCAGATTATACTAAAGCAAGTGACTGATACCTTTCTGTTGACTTCAGCTGATGAGGACAGTGACCACAGTGAACGAGAACCAAACATTGACCAGCTCCTCTCTTACAATTCCCCAGTAGCTGAGAGCCCACGTCAGGACGGAAGTAAGCATGAAGAATCAGGGTCAACTAGAAATGCAGAGGTGAAGCCAAAGAAGAGTCATAACAGAAACAACAGTCACAGTAACAATGTAGACAACTCTTCATTGTCTGAAAGTCACCGTGATACTGAAACAGGTAGAAAGTCTGTAAAATGTGGTGTTTGCAGAAATACCTTTAAGAATAAGTACCAAATCAAGAAACATCACCAAATCCACAAAGGTCTAAAACCATATGCTTGCAATGCATGTGGAAAAAGTTTTAGTTTTTGTCAGAAGACGTGCTCTTGTAAAATATGTGGAAAAAAATTCAGTCACAGTGGTACTCTGACTATCCACATGAGAACTCACACAGGTGAGAAGCCATTTTTTTGTGAGACATGTGGGAAAAGTTTCAGACGTACTGATAATCTGACTGTCCACATGAGAACTCACACAGGTGAGAAGTCTTATGTTTGTGAGACATGTGGGAAATGTTTCAGTCAAAGGATTAATCTGACTGTTCACATGAGAAGTCACACAGGTGAGAAGCCATATTCTTGTGAGACATGTGGAAAAAGTTTCAGTCAAAGGATTAGTCTGACTGTCCACATGAGAACTCACACAGGTGAGAAGTCTTATTTTTGTGAGACATGTGGGAAAAGTTTCAGTAAAAGGATAAATCTGACTGTCCACTTGAGAACTCACACAGGTGAGAAGCCATATTCTTGTGAGACATGTGGAAAAAGTTTCAGTCAAAGGATTAGTCTGACTGACCACATGAAAACTCACACAGGTGAGAAATTTTTTCTTGCAAAACTTGTGGCAAAAGCTTCATTGCAAAATATCGTCTGATTGCCCACATGAGAACTCACACAGGTGAGAAG